>CM042663.1:25278304-25334175 GCA_023638005.1 Forsythia suspensa
GGGGTGATTCTACTTTTTTGAATGGTTGTCTCGAGAATTGATAAGATTAGGTTGTTCTTCATGTAATATTTCGAGAATAATGGGAAGCATCACGACTCGCCTGCTTCTTCAGCCATGATTTGTCTTTGCATTTCTATTAATGCTTTCGTTTCTTGCCATGTGAATGCCAATAGTTCTTTATATAGTTGTTTGTTCTTCAAGGAAACTTCTGCTGCAATGGTGACCACCCAATTTACAAATAAGAGGCAAAGGTTGGGAACAACAAGTGCAAACTCTTTTTCCTAAAAATCTTATAAAAAGGAGGAAAAAATTAAGCACTGCAATCACAAGTACTAGATTTAATTAGAAAAATGCGATCCATGCCTTACCACTAGAAAAATAGATCATGAGGTGATTCAAAATGATATAAGAGCAAATAGTTGTTGTGTTCAAGTATTTCAAAAAGCAGCAAGTATTGTGTGAAGCCCTTGATAGAAAAATACATCGGCCCTGTCCCTATGTGTTGAGGACTACCTCTTAAGTTTTTAGATCGATGATTTGTAAATACAAAATGGTATTTTTTTGTGATAATATATTTTATTTAATTAAAATTATTTCCTCACTTGCTTCCAAGTTTGGCATATAGTTCCATGATAGAGATCAACCATCATCTGCATGTAGTTCCCACTTTTCACTCTACAGAGCCTAATTAATTCACCCACCATGATCTGCGAGCTCTTCCCACGCCTTTCTAAATCGAAAAAAACTAGGTTAGAAAAGTAAAGGGTCATATTCTCTAATTAGGATTCAAATTTCCATAAATAGAAAATCATTTCATGAAAATTTTCCATTTAGTTTACAATTATGATCACTTAAAGGGGCGAAACCAGAAAAAATCTCTGCTTCACTGGCATATTTAGGAAGGAAACGCCTTGATTCAATGGCCATATCTCTGAATATATGCTCTCGCCGACATTATCTTCTTCTTCACTCCACGCACCTTTTTTCACTCCTTTACTATCAGCAGGAAGAGGGCTTCACCATTTTCTTGCAACCTCTCTCTCTCTCTCTCTCTCTCTCTCTCTCTCTACAAATTATTAAGGTTGTATCATGGAAACTAGCTAGGAGACTTCTTTAAGTAGTCATTTAACCTAATTGAATATTTTTAAAAGTGGAGTATATTCACATCACAATGTTTGTTAACCCTATCACATTTAATTGTAATGAAAATCTTCAACTATTGTTAATTTTTATTTTATGTCCTCTCAACTTTTTATCATATTCCCTATCACTAGCCTATTAATTTGTAGGTCTTATCTCTATTTTGATTATTATTTATGTTCAATAAGTTAATTATAAGAAGTGATACAAAAATTTGTACTAAAGATATAAGATGCATCTCCATCAAACATATTGTACTCCTATATTTTCTTCAGATCGTGACTTGTTCCTCAGGTTTTATATGAACTCGCATTAGTATTTATAGATCTTTTAAATTAGTCACCAATAAAGATGGGAATGGATCTTTGTGTCAAGTTTTCACAATTAACGTGCTCAAAAAAACTCTAGTTCTAATGTGGTTCCACATAGTTTGTAATAATTTTTCGTTGCAAATAAAGATATGAGTTCACCTCAATTGCGTGAAAGCCTCTTTCTTTGATATATACTTCACTAAAAGATTCAAACATGTTGAAAAAATATGAGTGTCTTATATTTTTATAGTTATTTTAATTTAGTTAACTTAAATTAAATTACTGATTTTTAATGTTGAACAAAGAGGTAATTAAACTTGTACATTCTGACTTGACACATTGTTGTCAGTTCTAAGTTCTAAGTGGCTGAAATGGTAAAATATTTCTAGATCTGTAAGCTAGAATTTTCTATTCAACTTCCTTATATAATATTATCTCGATTTCATGGTAAATGATTAAACTCGTGTTTTTAAGAGATCTACCATCTCTTATTTTCATGAATTTGTTTAGGAAAATTTTAATCAATTAATCTTAACTTTCGTAAATACTTTCTATTTACAAATTTAGGAAATCTGTTTGTATTTTATATTCTCATATTCTCACCATTCAATCTTGAAGTCTCCAATGCCTCCAACCCTTAGATCTCTTTAGTATTCTCCAAAGTCCATGTCGCACTAATGTATGGGCATTCAAATCAAGAACCAAGAATCTCAAATCCCATTTTTAGAGCACAAGATCATTTGAAAAAATTGAAAAACGATTTCAATATTTTTTCTCTCTTTTCTTACACTTACGAAATACTAGACAATAATATAGAATCATATTCACATATAACCATCTACGTCCATATATAGATCTAGAATAATTTTGTTCTTTGTTCTAGTCTAACTAGGACTTGTGGTGACTTGACAACTTGAATTTCAAGTTCTAATCACATTAGAACTCATTTTATGATTTGGTCAAAATTGTATATCTTGGTCAACTAGAATTTTGACTTTGGTCAAATTCGAGTCTAACTTGAACTTTAATTATTTGCATAATTAAGTTCTAGCTTATTTATGAAGCTACCCAAGGGACTTAATCGGACATATATAATCCAATCTCCAATAATTAGAGCCGGTCAATCTGTAATTATATCCTCTTGACTTGCTATGCAAATATCTCTTACCCCAACTGGACATCGAATAATTATTACAATTTTCTTTAATAGTGCAAACAAAGCACACAGTCGTTGCTAAATATTGAGCTCAAATTTAAACTGCTCAAAAGAAAAATATTTAAACGAATTCATTTACCTATTAGACTGTGCGTCGAATTTTGAACACGAATACATGTTTACTATTTCGCTTGCTTTAAGCTCTCAATGTAGTGGAGTATTTGACTATACTAATTAATCTCACACATTAGTACATCAAAGACTCTCGAGTTCAAGGATAGAAACCACTATTCGAATCACGCAGGTAATTCATAAGCATTCACGATGATTTTTAATTATTCGCACATGTTATAGAATCAAACTCTACCATTTCCACACACACTTGTACTAGAGCCACTACTCACGAGTTCCACTCTCCACGACACCACCCAGACTCACCCCAATTGATAGAGCGATCAACCCTACGACCTTATTAGAGAACACGGTGTTAACATGTGCTCATCGGTTTATAAGGACAAATTATTCTTGATAAAAATAAAAATAATGTCTATGTGTGATTCTATACGCAACCATCCAACTTGGATTGTCACTCAATTATCAAATGGACTTAATTGCATGCTCAATATAAATGCAACAATTGTTTAAAACATAAATAAATAAACCATATTTATATAATAACATTCAAAATATTTAGGGTAATTTGCAATTTTGGTCCCCCAACCTTTTCAATTTGTAACAAATCTACCCCTAACCTTTTTTTTAGCATTGGCCATCCCCATGTTTTGAATTTTGTTGCAAATCACGTCCTTTTGACATATTTTGAAAATTTTGCTCTTCTCTTTAAATAAAAAATTATGAAAAAAGTTGAAAACAACCAAAAAATAAAAAAAAATTGTAAATGAAGTCCTACAACTTTTAAAAAGTATAAAATAAGTTCATCTTCCCAAAAAATCTACCTCACCCCACCACTGACCAGAATCTGACCTGAGATCTCATGATCCAAGATATCATCCTGGTGACCATTGAGAATGCAACGACATAATCTCTGCAAGCAAGAGTCGATTTGAAAAGAACCGGCCATCGGATGATAAGGTGTGCTACCAACTGAATTCAAATCATCCAATGGTCTAACTTTACATTCCTGCACTTCCCACACACGAATTATCCTATCTTCTCCCGCGCTTGCTAGAAATCGCGAATCCCAACTAAATTTAATGGTCCATATTGATCCCTCATAAGCTTGAATTTCTTGAGACAAATGCAATGCTTTAATTCCTTATAGGTTTTCCCGTGTTGGCGCGCTTTTACCCATTGGGATGAATTCTTGTTATCTCTCTGTGCCACTAGTGAAAGCTGCTCTCTTTCTTTGTTTACAATTAATCGACTCATAGAATTTGCTACCCCTTTCAAGAAAGCAACACCCGTTCTTCTGCTATTTCTGAAACTCTTAGTAAAATACGAATTCGCATTGATTTTCGGACCATCATCCAAATGGCTTGAGACATTTGCCCATCACATTAACTCCTTCACTACCGGTGAATACCCGATATATTTTTTGAATTCATCCATTGTAAGTTGTTTCCATCTCTCGAACCTTGCTGAATTTATTCCACATTCCCTCTTCATTGTATTCTTTTATGGTAAATTCCTTTCCAGTGTCCAAATTCTTTATTAAGAATAATGAACCCAACCCACCATTGGAAAATGCAAATTGTAAAGCCTCACTACTTGGCATTGCAGATCTATTTCTGGTTCTTTCGGTGATATTCTGATAGAACTTCCATATTGACATAAACCCTTGGGGTGGGGTGGGGTGGGGTGGGGTGGGGTGGGGTGGGGTGGGATGGGGTGGGGTTGAGTGGGGTGTGTGGGTGGATTTTTGGAGAAATAAACTAATTTTATACTTTTTAAAAGTTGTAGGACTTCATTTGCAATTTTTTTATTTGTTTTGGTTGTTTTTAACTCTTTTTATTTTTTTTTTTAAAGAGGATGACAAAATCGTCAAAATATGTCAAAAGGACGTGATTTGCAACCAAATTCAAAGGTCGGAAATGGTCAATGCTAAAAAAAAGTTAGGAGTAGATTTGTTACAAATTAGAAAGGTTGGAGACCAAAAGTGCAAATTACCCAAATATGTAAATATATTAGCATGGTTCTAATACTTTTGGGATATAATAGATCCTACATGGAATGTAATAAAGGTTGAAGGTGACAATAAGAATGGTGCAATACTTAAACTCTAGATTAATTTAAGTCGAGTTTGATTTTATATTTTGATGAAGAGATATCTAGATTAATTTTAAGTCTAAAAATTCAGTCCATAAATTTCCTTGGGGTTCTGCAACTGCATCTGAAGAAGAGATATCTTCTGCAAACCAGCGGAGATGACTCAGAATATAAGAATTTGAGCTTAATTCAACATAACTTAGTTCCGATGATGATTGATCAAAATAATTAATTGGATATGGTTCAGTGATAAGTGTATTTAATACGCTTATTTATGCTTGTAAACTTATTATATATTCATTATATGAGCAGATATCTATTTAAATGAGTTCAATTATTGTATACGTAGGTACAAAACCCAATTTGGATGACTTTGGAACGAAAAAGAAGAGTTTGAAGCTTAATTGAGGCTTACTGTGGTGAATTCAAAAGTTTTGGGAGCAAAAATCAGATTTCTAAAAGTTTGGGACTAATTTGCACAATTTTGAATAATTGGATGGCCACTTTGGAAGACTTTAGAAGGGTGATGACCAATTAGAATGTCTTTGGAAGCTTTTGGATTGAATTGAGAAGATATAAAGAAGAAATGACCAAAACCATCCATCAGAAGCCAAATCGGAGACCAAATTGTCTTTTGAAAGGGTTACACAATTCAAGAGAGAAAAAGATCAAAAGCAAAGAAAAGAAGAATACTTGGACAACATTCATCACGGTGCAACCGGTGAATTTGGATTAATTCATGATTAAAGGTATCTATTCTTCTTCTTTTTCTTCCGATTCATGAATTCTTTTATTAATATCGCTATATTCATAAGAATCATGTCTGGCTAAATCTTTTAAATCTAGGATAAACGATGAAACCTCTTGTTTTTGATTAATTAGAAGTTATTTGTTTTCGTAAATTTATTGATCCCGGGATGATTGTTTATTATTCATTATTTCCGTTTTGATGTTTGATCGCCATTAAAAAGTTTTTGTGGTCTAGATTACTTTTGAGAGATTCAATTTAGATGAGCACATGGTAATAAATAATATAGGGTCCAATAATAAATAGAGATTACTATTATGATTTATGAAATCTTTCTAGATGATCGTTGTGATTAAATGCATACCTTTGTGTTTGAAATTTAACTAGAGATGGTTAGGTTCATATAGAGGTGTAGAATTGAGTGACCATCGGAAAGGCTTTTGATTATATTAGGATTATCAATTTTCAACTTAGGGCAATAATTTGCTAAGACGAGTAATTGATAATTAATTGCTGAAACGTGATGGTGGATTCGTGAATCCTAGTGCTAGTAAAACTTGAATTCGATAATTATTCTATTTTCGTTTACGTGATAATTTAGACTTAGTTGAATTAGAATAGGATAATCGTAGGAATTGAAATCATAAAGAATCTGTGATTTAATTTTGTTAAAACTCTAATTATGTAATTAATTAGTTAATTGATAGCTAGTCCTCGTAGGCTCGACACTTTTCACATCATTTTATTACTTGTAATCGATCCGTCCACTTACAGGATTAAAATCTACAACAAGTTTTTGGTACCGTTGCCGAAGACTAGTTTTATTAATTACTACGTTAATTAATAATTTAGTTTTAACAAATTTTTTAGTATTATTTATTTTATTTTTATTTTTATTTTCCTTCTCGGTTTTTTTTATACTATTGCCTTCCAGCTATTTTCTAAAGTTTTAGGTGTCAAGTGTCATACATTGTACAAAAGATCTTGATCTATTTGATTTAGACCCGGAAATCGAACAAATCTTTCGCCAACGACAACATGAGCGAAAAGAAAAGAAACATCAAAGAAAAAGACACAATAGAAGAAAATCAACCCATGATCCATTACCCGGATGTGAGAAATAATCTTGCACCAATGGCTCTACCAGTTGAATTTAATGAACGAGATATTCTGATGGGTGAGTATATGATGCCACCGATTGTTGAGAATCGGTCCAGCATAATCTATCCGCCTTATGGATATGACAATTTCCAGTTGGGCTAGATGTGATTAATTTGTTCTCGAACAATCTGTCATTCTATGGGAGAACATATGAAAATTCTCATTACAATATTTCTCGCTTCGATCAATACTGTGGAAATTTCAAATATCACAGTGTTAACGAAGAGGCACTTAAGATGAGGCTCTTTCCACACACACTGAATGATAAAGCTAGAAAATGATTAGATTTTCTACTGTATGGGAGCATCACTACTTGGACAAATTTGATCAAAAAATTCACATTGAAATACTTCCCTCCAAATGAATGAATGGATCAAGTATGAAATATCCAAATATCCAATATCCAAATTCCAACAATCTGAGTTGGAAAATTTTCACGAGGCATGGGAAAGATTCAAGGAACTGTTCCGAAAGTGTCCAAGTCATGGTTTTCCTTTAGCAGCTCAAAATCATTATTTCTACTCTGGATTAGCTCCAACTAGTCGTTCTTCAGTAGATTCTGCAGTAGGTGACTCTATCCAAAATAGATCCGCAGGTGACCTTCACGACCTACATGAAACGATGAGTGAACAGTTTGTTTTGTGGCCAAATAGAGGGCTGTAGAAAAAAGCAACAGGAATACATGAAGTGGAAAAATCAATTCACTTGCACTGGCGAAAATCGATGCAATGGCAAAACAGATGGAAACAATGAAATATTCTCACTCAACCAATATGGTTCAAATGTCCCTACCAATATGCGTAACATGAGGGACAAACCATCAATAATCAGAATGCCATTTAACCATTGTTGATATGTCATTACTTGAACAAGCTATATATGTTCAAAACATTCAGCAACATCAGAATAATCCATACTCATAGACTTACAAGTCCTGATGTAGAAATCATCTAAATTTCTCATATGGCAATACCCAAAATATTCAAAATACACCAAATCAAGGGAGACCACAAGAAAGAAATAAAGGATTGGAAGAAATTGTCACACGCATGGAATCTAAATTTGAGGAAGTTCCGAAAAGATAATATATCACGATAAAAATATAGAAACTCAAATTGACCAGTTAGCTAAACTATTGACCAAACGACAACCAGACACTTGGACAAGCAATACCGAAGTCAATCCAAAAGAGCAAGTAAATGCAATTACTATGAGAAGCAGAGTTGAATTGTCAGAAATTCATGTAAAGAGACTAGGTGTAGAAAAGGAAACTGTGTCTAGCAAAGAGAGAGAGAACAAATCACATGCAGAAGTTGAACAAGAAAAAGAAAGCTCTCCACCAGATTATATTTCACCACATGCTTACGTTCTTCCAATTCCATTTCTTTGAAGGTTGCGAAAATATAAGCTAGACAAGCAATTCACCAAATTTCTTGATGTATTCAAAAACTCCAAATCAACATACATTTTATCGAAGCTTTAGCTCAAATACCGAGCTATACAAAATCTATGAAGAAATTTTTTTCAAACAAAAGGAAGTTAGAGGAGCACGAAACAATCATGCTTACTGAAGAATGCGAATGCAGTACTATTTTGTAAAACAAGCTACCTCCGAAATTAAAAGATCCAGGGAGTTTTACTATTCCTTGCACTATTTGTAATTTATTTTTTGACAAAGCTCTATGTGATTTGGGTGCTAGTATGAATTTAATGCCTTATTCTATTTTTAAGCAGCTCGGTTTGGGAGAAGCAAAGCCAACAACAGTATCGTTGCAGCTTGCAAATAGGACCGTCAAATGTCCAAAAAGGATCGTTGAAGAGATATTAGTGAAAGTGGACAAATTCATATTCCCTGCTGATTTTATTATTTTGGATATGTGCGAAGACAGAGATGTACCACTTATTTTGGGTTGAACTTTCTTGGCTACTGGTCAGGCATTGATTGATGTGCAAAAAGGACAACTAAAGCTGAGGTTGAATGATGAACATATCACATTTGATGTGTTTAAAGCAACTAAATTTCCGAGCTCTTCAGATTCCTATTTCCAGATTGATGTCATTGTCCAAGAGAGAACCAAAACTTTCACATTGGAAAACCAGTCAGACCCAAAAGAACACATGCCAATCATAAAAATAATGAGTGACAAACACCTGTCCAATGAGGAAGTTGAGCTTTTCATAATTGAGTTCGAGTAGGGTGGCAAAATAGAGTCATATCAATATGATAAGGGAAAAATCAAACTCTAGAAGGTGAACAAAAATTGGTGCAAAGACAATCGATGCAAGCAAATCAAGTCCTCCAAAGATCTATTCAAAGTATCTTGAGTAATCACCATGACAAAGTCAAGCTAATGACTTTAAAGAAGTGCTTAATGGGAGGCAACTCATTTTTTTACCATTTTATTTCAATTTCCATATCATTTAAGTTTTAGGATTTCATTTGATGTTTTGCATGTTTTTATGCTTTTAGGACTTAAAAGTATGCTTTACCAATTTTTAAGGTAACGAGGAAAAATAATCACCATAACCCCTTTATAGACTTTTCTTGGACAGCATGAAGTTTATGCTGTAATAATCGGAGATCGTTTGTCCCAAATTCCACATATTCCTTCACCACTTCCGAATGATTTATGAGCAGAAAGCAGTCAAAGTTCACCACGTCTCTACGGGAAGTATAGTAAACTCTTCTCCTTTATTTCTTTTATTTACATTGAGACAATGTAGTGTCTAAGTTGGGGGTGTACTCCGATTTGTGTCTTGCTTTTATTTTGAATGATTGTAAGTGATATGATGTTATATGCTTATTAAGTCTTTTAATCTATTTGGAGTCTATTGGTATGTTTTTAAAAAAAAAAAAAAATTAGTTCATGCTTGTGTGATGTTGGATAGCCTTGTTAGCTTATGATGATGAAATTTATATTGGAAGATGTAATCAATTCATGACTGGTGATTAAGTGATGCTACATATGCTTATATTGTATAATTACTTATCCATGTAAGACTTAAATATCTTTGAGCACTACAGTCACAACCGTCGTTATGCAAGCAGGTTATATTTGTGTAATTGTGAGAGTTAGGTTGCCAAATTATAAATATATCATATACCACATAAATCAAAAATATCAAAACATCAAAAGTACCAGTTCCATCATCCTTAATTTGCTCGAATTATGATGTGCCTCGTAAATCCCATTTCTACCGAATCTGATGTACATCAAAACATTAGCAATCCAAAGCACCCGAACACTACTGTATGCCAAAAAATTGTTACTTCCTACACTATATGTTGGAAACCCTATTTGTTAGGTACTATAATTTCCATTTTAGGGCTCGGTATTTTTCGAAGTGACTCTCCATAGTTCGGACCATTAAACAAGAAGAGTGGTAATCTGCTTCCCACAGTGAAGATGATTTATGTTGTCCACTGCCTTGAAGAGTGGTGATCTGCTTCTCACAGTGAAGATGATTTATGTTGCCCACTGCCTACATGGCAGTGAGCGGTGAGCAATTGCAAAAAAAGAAACTTATTTAATGTTAGCAAATTTTTGTAGCTAATTCCACATTGTCTACATGGCAGTGGACAACATAAATCCTCTCCACTGTGGGGAGGAAATCACCACTCTAAACAAGAATACAATACAATAAATAAAATAATTAACTTTTTTTCTTTTTTTCTTTTTAGTACTTCCCAGTCCACTATTATATATATATATAGGATATTCTACTAAACGAAGTCATAAATCATTTAGTAGCATGTGGCGCAAGTTAATTAACAATTTGTTTATGTATAAAAAACTGTAAAGATTTAATATATTATAATATTATTTTGAGTAACTTCTCATATGTCTAAATTATCTACATCACATATAATTAAGAATTCAAAGTAATAAATCACATTTCTTATGTCAATAAAAAATATTTATCAAAAAATATAAAAAAAAAATAAGTCACATCAATTAAATTAACAAATAACATAAATCTCAAAAAGAATTAATATATTCAATAAAAAAAATCAAATATTTCCAACATCCCGGACTAGACGAGAGAGATACGAGAAAATCTTAGAAGTGAAAGAAAATGGGCATTTTTTTATTTCGTGTCTCTAAAGTCTTCACAAATTTGATGATAGATGGGATAATTTTTTTTTTTAAAAAAAATTGTTATTTATACTTTCCACTAAAAAGATCTCCAGAAGTCTCTACAAGTCTAGTAAGTAGAAAATCTCTAAAAGTCCTTTTCAATTTGAATACTCCATGACTTATAGAGACTCTTAGAAAGTTTTAATTTAATACACCGTGACTTTTAAAAACTTTTTAAAAGTCTATAAAAGTCTTTATTGAGTACATCAATACTTTTAAAGAGTCTTTAAAAGTCTACATTGAATACCTCTAAATTTTTAGATCCTTAAAACAAATTCAGCTATATTATTCTAATTTATTGTCCAAATAGCAAATTAGTCTATACAACCATAATTTATTTTTAAATCATAATGTAGTCATCACATAAATAAATAAAAAATGAGTTAGTCTTCAACTTTTCATCATACTTGAAAAAATTGTCCAATTTATTGTTAAATCGTAATGTATATTCAATTTTATGAAACTACATTTTGTTTATCAACTTGGAACAGCTAGCACTCTGAAGTTAATTCAGCTGACGAAATAAAGATTAGAATACATTAATCGACCTAACTCATTCAACTTGAGAAGTATTAGCTAGTAAAGGACACAAAAATGTAAGCTAGTTTGTTCCTATTTTGGCATGATCAGAAGAATTCAACTTCCGAATGGTCATGCAACCAAGTTTATTATTTGCCATTAATTAAATCTTAATTTTTAATTAATTATTATATATTTTCCCACTTGTGAACCATTCACTCTAGACAAATTTATGGGGGAGGGATCTATTGCATCGCTTATGAGACTTATGAATTGATTATCAATAAATAGTTACAAAAAAAAAAAAAAAAAAAAAAAAAAAAGTCTGTATTCAATCATTCTAATATTATTGCATTAATTAATAATGTATTTACTAACCCCCTAATGAGAAATAAAGTGACACAAATACTAAATTAGTTTTTGAGTAGCAAACCATTGGAAGATGTATAATGCTTTTTGAACATTAACTTCAACTGAAACTTAGACTACTATTGAAAAAATGTCAAATACGTCTCTTGCAAAGACATAATTGAGAATTTGATTATGTCTTTGCAAATAGCGTATTTGACATTTTCGGTTTAAGTTTCGGTTGAAGTTAATGTCTAATGAGCATTACTCAATTCCATACAATGCATATATAGTAAATATAAGTAATTAGGATTGAAAAATAAACAATATTTAACATTAAAATTATATAAGTTTAATATTTTTCTTCTTTAATCTGACCGTTTTTTTATGGTGCTGATGTCACTTGCTAACATAAGCAATTCTCGGACTGTTGTGGTCATCAATTCCATAGAAAATCATTTGTTAAAGAAAGTATTTAAACAAAGGTCCCCTATCTATATATTTTGTGCAAACGAGTATTCAATATTTAATTATTAACACTCAAATCCTCAACCTTGATATTCAAAGAAGATTCAGTCCTTGTGGATAAATTCCATCTAAATTACAGTGAAAGTGGCATCTTACTGTGACATATTCATTTTGTTGTCAGAGGGATAACATTGATAAACACTTAAATTTCAAACAAAATTAAAAGAAAAGAAGTAAAAAAAACATAATATTCTCCAACGCCATTCCAACCCAACACCCCTTGATCCCAATTATGGCAATTTTGCTAGAAACGGTTAACTGGAGCCTTTTTTTTATTTTTTTTTGGCTATCCATAGGCACTATCGTTCTCTTAATTTTACGAAATGATTATAGTTAAATTATTTTTTCTGTTTCTGTCAAAATAGTTTGCAGTATAAAATAAGAAGAAAGACACTGTATAAAATAAGAAGAAAGACACTGAAACAAAAAACAAAGCAATATCCATATTGTTGCATTATCTCAGCAAAAGAAAAATAACACAACTTGAGTGACAAGAAATAAAAATTGGAGTTTCATTTGCCGAAAACATATAGATTAAGGACCTGTGCTACAATTTTCTCTTTATTAAATCATTTTAGAAAGTCTGATGTAAGTGTTTTCTTTTCAGGCACGTGAAGTAAAAAAGTCAAGGTCAACTTAAAATATTAACTTCATAATTCATGCATCCTAATCTTAGGTAATCTTTTATTTGGTATGGTTTTTGTAATTAATTCTGTAACATATTATATTATTAGCAAAGATGCCTATAATTTGTCGATTGAAATGTGCAAATAAAAAAGAGTTAAAAGTATGAAACATATAATACGAAAGATATAGATCAATCCTGTGCTGGTAATATGTGGTGATCACTTGATGTAGTTAATGGATTTGTGGTTAGTAGTTTAGAAAGTTTTAAGAGGAAATAATGCTACACACTATATTTTGTTTTCAAATTCCAATTTCAATGTTTATTCTTGTAAATTCTTAAAATGCTGACTTTTTTAATCTCTCTCTCACACACACAAACAACAAAGGCGGTGCATATCTTCGATTCTCACCATTGCCGGACCCCACCACCACTAGACCCCGGAACCAAGAGACCATCACCACAACCTATTGTATCTTCTCTCTTTCTTTTTTCTTCTTCATCACCACTACCACCAACCGCTAACACTTACCTCCACCACTGCCGCCACTAGTAAATCACAACTTCTAGATCCACATCTGATTTTGGCAGATTATTACCTTGTGGATGGCTCTGATAATTCTCTAGATCCATATCTGGTTTTCAATTGAGGTTTCGAAAGAAGAAAAACAACAAATCCAATGGCCGTCGTGATGTGCAAATTTAGTATTGTTGGTGAAGATGGGCGGTGGTACAAATCTAAAATTGGTGATGACGGTGTCAGATTTTGATTGGCTATGGTGGTATATGAGTTTGGGGGGTTTGTTGTTGGCGGGGTGGTGGAGTATTAGGGTCACGCCATTGGTGGTGGCCAGATTTTTGGTTTATGGTGAATTAGGGGCTGAATTTGGTGGTGGTATTGGTGTTGATATAGCAATAGCGGCAACGTAACATTGTGTATTACAATTGGCGGTGGCAACATAACGTGTTACAAAACGTAACATACTTTGTTACAATGATGGCACTAGCGGCAGCAGTTGTGGAAATAGGCTGCAAAATGATTGCCGTCATTGCCACCCACCACCACTTGTAACACATTTTTTGAAATTTGGTGACTACGACAACAATAGTGGTGGAAATCGGTGGGAAAATGTGCGTAACAAATGTAACACGCATTTTTGTAACAAAACAAATGTTACAATATAATAATAAGTGTTACAAAAAGTAATTACAGTATTTTTAGAATAAAAAAAATGAAACAATATTTTTAAAATTTGTTTTATTTTTTATGGTGTACGGTAAATCTATCCCAAATTTTAATTGCATGCCTTGACAATTAAAAGAATGCCCATTTTATATTTATACAAGTTGTTAGTTGCCTGAGATGATAATAGAATTTTTGGTTGGGTTTAGTTTCCCAATATCTCGTACAAGGATAAGCTCAACCGGCATCCCGCATCGGCCGATGAAAATTATAGTAATGGAGAATCGGTGATCACACAGATTCTTAGTCCAAATCTAAAGGTGTCATCGATAAACACATTATAAAATTCCAAGTGTGAGGCTTTTGGTGTAAAATTTAATTGGGTTTGCATGTGAAATAATACTGAGTGGTGATATAACATCTACAGTAAGCACTAATTATAGTGCCCACTGTCCACATGACTTCACCTCATTGGTCATTTTTTAAAAAGTTCAAAAAAAATTTCAACAATTTTTAAAAAGTAAGCAATATGATGATGCCACGTAAACAGTACACACCATAATTAGTGCCCATTGTGGGCATTATATCACCACTTATAATACTTTATAAGCACACAGTATTGAAATTACGTCGTCACAAAATATGATATTTTTGGAAAAATTAAATTTCAATTAAAAAAAATATCAAAAGAGATGAAAAATTTGTAAAAGAATATTTTTGTACCATCATAAAATCCATTGGTTATGTATCTTTCAAAATTAAGTTAATATATAAAACATAGCAATATGATATTTCATTGCAAAAACTGTCTGTAATGTACTTTAAAAAAATTAAATATATTAACATAATAAAAATTTTGAATTAAAATATTTTTTGCAATTTTTTTTTAAATAAGGATACAAAATTTGATTAAAAATATTCATTCTACAAAATTCTAAATCTCGAATACTACACCAAATTATTTCTCTCTCTAAATTCTAGCACATTCTGCTAATTTTTGTAAAATTAGTTTCACAACGTATTAAGTTTATTGAGATTTTCTTTCAAACGGAATTTAGGATCGTTCGAACATGATTTACACTAAAAAATATACAAGTAATGAATGTTAGGCAACTATATCAAAGTTTTCAAAGAAACAATTATGCAATTTCAATATCAAAACTTAAAAATCCACTGTAAATAATTACAATGTGCCTAGAAGAAAAGATGCATAGAAAATAAAAAAATAAATAAAAAATAGCTGAGTTTCTCACCAACCTTTGCCTATGAGCCATAACCAATCAAGTGTTACCCCTGCAAATAGACAACCTACAAGAAACAGAACCAGTATGTTCCCCAATGCATTCTGTTCAGGTCCCTACAAAACCCGATTCCCATTCATTTTAGTTGGAAAGTCGTCAAATTCGAAAGAGTTAAAAATCAAGCAACTTACCTTATAACCTCTTGGAGCAGAAGTAAGGACGCAGACTGTAAGATAACCATGACTTAGACCCAAGAAAGATGTAAGCATTATCATCCAGCCCTGGTCACCGTATTTGGCCGTAAAATAGCAGGCAGGGAGAAATAGTGAGCGTAAGAGAATTGCTATCATAAGTCCCCTTCGAGATTCCAGCTTAATGCATTTTATGAGTGGAACATATCGTCCTATGAGATCCCACACATTATACATTGCGATTAGGACAAGTGAATACCTGAAATATCAATTGTATCACATTCTAAGACTGTGAAAGATATTTTTTCTTTATAGAGATAGAAGAACAGGGTTATACAAAACTCTTACCATCCACCCAAGCTATGTGATCCAGTGTCTTCAGATAAGAAGCCCAGGAAGATTGACAGTGTAAGAGCATATATCAGAAACATATCCAATGCATAATCTATGTTCTGGAATAACAATTCTTTGTTGCTCAGTCGCTCCAGATCATTTGGATTGTGATTAGTCTGAAACATCAGAAGAAGACTTAGTTCACTATAAATAACTTGATTTATATTATAACAATACAAGTTGGAAGGGCTGTACTTCTCCTGGTTTTGTACATATTCCCCCAGCAGCAATGTCGGATGACACGGTATTTGATCCCTCTGAAGCAGCTTTTGAGCTGTAATACTTCACCATCGGAAGCTTTGGAAAGACGTATGCATAAAGGAGTATGCAGACAAGCTCAAAAATTGAAGAGAATAAAATTGTAGTTTACCATCCACATACATGGTGAGCAAAAAGAATGCCAATTGACCATATTTACATGAGCATCTTGCAAACTTCAAGCATTTTATACCAAATTTGCTCTATTAATTTAAGTTTAATCATATGACTAGTTTTTAGATTACCCGAGACATGCAATTGGCATTAACTAAGCCCCTGCTTCACGAAAGTTAAGAAGCTTCAGTTAAAGGTAAACAAATTGTAATATGTCTAAAAGGCAAAAACCAAATACTAGCACTACAATCTAGTGTTTTCTTTGTCTCCTGAAAATCACAACATCAACAAACTAAGCTTTAGTGCTCAAATCTTCTGTAATCACACCAAAGACATGTTAATTTTCACATAGCTCTTTCTATTCCAACATTTTCTGCTAGATCACATTATTCATGTGATTGAGAGCTTTGTTAAATCTACACAAGGCCTGTTCCAACTACCCAAGTTGTATCTTCAATTGGCACCTCTACTTGTTGACTTCTATTCTCATTTCTTATTTTACCCGTCGTGCTTGTATAGCCACACGTCTATCTAACATCCTTATATTTTCTCCAGTCATCTTTTCAACCCTAAACACAGCACCATAAAATATAGCTAGTCTGATAACTCTTTTATAGAAACTTTATAGACATCTTCTAATAACATGTCACTACTTTCTTTTGTCCTACACATTGTAATCTTATGCATTAGATCCTCTCAAGTATTTCTTGTTAATCATTGAACCCAAATATCAAAACAACACTTTGGAATAAAACAATCATCTACAGTGACTCCACTATAATTCTGTTCAAGATAGGACAAAAATGGCATTCTATGTATTCAGTCATAGTTCTATTTAACATAAACCTTTAGATCCAAAGTTCCGATTACAAAGTTATTCCTCTCTAGTCTCGTCCAATGGACCTCATCTTGGATGTCTCATAAGTTCATCCATCACCATGACTAAAGTGAAAAAAAAACAGGACTTGGACTAAAACCTTGATACAAATCTATAGTAATTGAAATTTCTCTCGTTACTGCTACTAGATTGAACATTTGAGCAGGGGCGGAGACATGGATGGGTCTTACTAGGCCACGGCCCAGGCCCTGGACTAGAAAAACAAAGCCTGTGCTAGTTTTTTTTTAAAAAAATAAAATTTGCCAATCCCCTGTGCTGTGTCCAGGCATTTGAAGAAATCAGGACTAATTTGTTCGGCCAAAATCCCCATTTCAAATTATAATTAGCAACAACAGGTCAGCAGCCCTAATATTGCCCCTGAATTTTGAAATCATCTCCATTCTCCATTGTTGCCTTTGGCTTTGGAGCAGCCGAGCAGCAAGCTCGATTGAGTGAAGGCAACAAATCAACAACTTCTATTCTAGCCGATGAAGGCATGTTCTAGTGACATTTTTTTGCTGATGAATTTTTAGCTAATGATATTTTTGATGAAGTGATTTTTTGCAGTGAAGGCAACTTTCATTTAATTTTTTCTGCTCTAATGCTTTAATTTTGCTGATGAAGTGATGAATTTTTTGCTGATAGTTTAATTTTTGCTGCTGGTGGTTTACTTTTGTTGCTGATGATTTAATTTTGCTGTTGATGGTTTAAATTTTGCTGCTGATTTGTTGATGTGCTGATGATTCAGTGATGATTTTTTCTGCTGACCAATTGAATTTTGCCGCTGATTCGTTAATGTGTTGATGAAGTGATGATTTTTTTTTTTTGCTGCTAAAATGTTCTCATGTTGAAGATAACATAAACATTGTGAAAATATAATGAAATGCTGAAATGAATTTTTTTTGCTGCTGAAATGTTCTCATGTTCTCATGATTTTGGATTTTGTTCAAATAAACGTGTATAAAATTTGCATACGGGCTCATATTTTCTATTGTAATATGTTTTCGAAATCGTTTCGACGAGCTAGTCAAGACTAGTAGCTTCGCCACTATTGAAGATAGATTTTTTGCCGTTTGAAATCATCTATGTTGTTTAAAATTGCAATCTTTAGTTTGTCGTGTCTATTTTCGATTTTTTGCATTTATTTCTCGTTTATGAATTATTTAAAAATATTAGATTCTCATTAAAATGGGCTCAAAAAAATTTCAGAGATGCTACCCCAAATCCCCGTGACAGGGGCTCCCTCTCCCCCGGCCTACCCCTTTGCCATATCGTGGCTCTCCTCCTGCATTTGAGAATCATCTATCATATATATCTCGGAAAAAATATTGATATACTAATAGAAATTCACTTTTTTTCTCCTTGCAGGTTGACCATCTTGTTCCGTGAACTCAAACCACTTTTGTTCTTCTTTCCTATTTCTTCATATTGACATCATACTTTTGTTCCGTCACCTAGAACCAATCTATGCTGCATAAGCAGGCTCCCATAGGGAAGTAACTTACCTCACAATCCTTCTACAATGACCTTTCGACTAAGGATGACTAAACCTTGCTCACCTCTTAAAGTTATTAGGAGAGAGTCTTTCGTTACAAGGTCATATTTGCTATTAGAAAATCATAACGCATCCTGAAGTCCAAAATGGCTTCTACATTCCTGCCCCCAAAGCCAAACTTTCTGTGTACACTTTATCTTGAATTAACTTTTCCACAAATATCCACAACAAACATCTTAATTTGGCTAATGATCTAGTGAATCAACCCATCCATGTCTTTCCAAAGCTATTTAAGTAATATAATCATATCCTCAACCAGTTAAGATACTATGACCTCATCTTCTAAACTAGATTCATTGATTATTACTACCTCCTTTCTGCTTTGTTCTTTTCCCTAACCAAGTTTACTTCATGTGTTCCTCTTATTCTTTTCTTTCTGTATCCCTCCTGCGAATTTAACCTCCTATATGCAAGCTATGCTGATTTTCCTCTGCTTATCACATCTACTAGTTCTTAAAATATACATGCAACTGTTCCTATATTCCATGTACCTATCCTATTCTATTATCCTTCACTAAATGTTTTACTTACCTCTGCCCATTAGAGCATGAGAACCATATCTTACATTACAAAATATCCATGTATTTAACTGCAGCGTCCCTATGGGCAATCCTCTAGTTAATCCTTTTCACCTTTTGGTACACTCGGGCCACAGTGCACTGAGTCGCTAGTAGGGGACCTCACAACAAAATCTCTAGAAGGATACATGTGATAAGATGTGATAAAGTTATATGATGGTTGTCAACCCACTGCAACATGGAACTGCCTATAAAGAAATAAGCTATATCGACAAAATTACAATTTAATGAAAATATTTAGAACTATGCTCTTGAAGGAGAATGTATGCTGGAAATGATATATCACAACAAAAAAATCTTTATAAGACCTCCCTTGTAGATTATAAATTGATGTTATATCATAGTTGAAAAATCTTTACAAGACCTCCCTTGTAGATTATAAATTGATGTTGGCTAAATTAACATGGAGCTCACTCTATAGCCACCACAGGATAATAGAAAGGGGCAGGAATCAATAATCTGTACGTTTAATCAATTCATATAAAAATGCCTGTGCCAAAGAACTTGAAAATCAATACAATATAATTAGGAAATTTAATATACTGGCTCCCTTCCGAAGACCATCCTTAGAATTCTCAAATGCTGCTTTTGTAATCAACCTCAAAGCAGATGTAAGAGCCCCTGAAGCAGCCAGCCCAGCTAGAAAAGACTTGAGAATTTAAACCAGAAAAGGTCAGCTGAATCAAAAGTAAAAGGAAAGATGTCAAATATTACAGTATGTAAAAGCCAACAGAGAAATCAACCTGAATCAACTCAGGCAGCATAAAAGAGAGGTCTCCAACCATTCCACCCTGAACATGAGCATCTGCAACTCCAAAAGCAGCACTGATGACACATATCCCAATGTATGTACCAAATCCTCCTCTTCCAGATGTGGCTAAATCCAGCTGTAATATGTCATTTTAAGCGATACAAGAAATCAAATGGCTAGAGGATATATATGCATTGGAAGTGGTAATTTTAAGTTTAAGAATACTTACAACAAGAACCAAAAGCGTGCTTATAAAGAAAAGAGTATATCCGAAAAGATTTCGCCATCTAGTATTGATTTTTGCCTCATTATACGCCAGGATAGCAAGTGTTCCAAGAGCAAATGGTTGATATACAAGAGTAAGGACCCTTGAAGGGTGGTACTTCTGCACGGTGAACATTCTCATTCAGGCAAGGAAAATCATTTACGGAAAACCAAAATAAACACCCCTAATTCTATATTCTGCCAAGAGATTGAATTTAAATAAATAGCAAGACCATTGTCTTGCTCTGTCATTTAGCTTTATCAAGTACTTCATGATCACCCCATAAATTGTGAAATATCTCTTAAGTGTAGGATATAGATAAACTAAGACACTAGAATATGTGTTGCGAATTGTCATTCAGCAAGAATTAAATCAGAGGCGAAATCTGCAATTCTTATTATGTCAGTAAATTTAAAACCAAAATCCAACTTCATGCATTTGAGAAGACAATCACCGGAAACAAATATGCATAGTAGTCCTCTATTGTCAACATGCTGTTCCAAGAAAAAAGGCACCCATTTCCCAGAAGCCAACACACCACAATTGCAGCATACTTCCCCTGCAGAAGGCAGTTAACACATTGAGATTTCATTTAAGATACAAACATTTAACTGTGAATATAAGATATGTCACTGGCCAGTAATAGCAAACCTGAAGCCTAACTGGAGCATCAGATTCATCTTGGTTAGGCATGCTGATTGCTTTTCAAATCAATTCCAGCAGACAATTCACAACTTCAACATTAAAAAACCATCTCTGTGGAGAAAAAACGGGTAATATTATGTATAACATCATATATTGAACACTGCATAAACAAACAATGTTTAACAGTAATAAAACACAAGTACAATGTATCCCGTTCAGGGGCGGAGCCACCTGGGGTCTAGTGGGGGCAGTTGCCCCATTGGATTTGGTTCCTGGGTATTTCATCTACTACAATTCCAAAGGCAAGGAGAAAACCACAAACAACCAAATCAAAATTTCAAGAGAGATATTGTTGAGAAAATTGCTGTTTCGCGAGGAAGATTACCATCAACAAACAACAATTTTGGAAAAAAATAAATTCTAAGGTGAGAAGAGAGAATAGAATAGGAAGGCTGGACAGAATCTTAGATGCAGGTTTTGTTGAGATTAAATCATTCACAACAATCAAATCGAGTGCGAATTCAATAAATTTAAAGCATGTTTTTACACAAATAAATCTGATATTAACTTCCAAGTTTGATGATGAAAATATGACTTCTCCTATAGAAAACATTGCAAGTCTGCAACACGACCGTTTTTCCCCCCTCCTTCACAGTAAATTGTTCCCAATTTTGAGTGTAAATACCCTTAGCGGCTTGTCTCCTATAACATTGGCTTTTAATATGGGCTTCTACCGGGCTTCAGTTTTTTCACTTTTTTGAAAAACCT
This sequence comes from Forsythia suspensa, assembly GCA_023638005.1. Classification (NCBI taxonomy): domain Eukaryota; kingdom Viridiplantae; phylum Streptophyta; class Magnoliopsida; order Lamiales; family Oleaceae; genus Forsythia; species Forsythia suspensa. The sequence goes on from CM042663.1 coordinate 25,300,025, forward strand.
GGTTATTAATAAATATTATGAAAACTAAGATATTTAAAGAAATTAATTAATTCAACTAACCCTATTCATGCTCGAATTATGACTCTCACTCTTTTCTTTAATACTATTGCAATTTATGTTACGTGAATTGTGACATGCTACTTTTCTATTTTTTTTATGGGTAATTAGCACAAAACGTCCCTATCTATTGAAGTAATTGTGCAAAACGTCCATACCTTACTAAATTTTGGCAATTTACCCTTACCTCTTGGATTTCTTGTGCAAAAGTCCTTCAATCCAAAATCACCATTAACTCACCAAAAGCGATGCAGAATCGTAATAGATTGTAGGGTAAATTAGTCCAACCACTTTTTTCACATATATATTACTTCTTTTTAAAAGCGGGGGCTTCTCATGCAATTTTCAAAATTGCACGACAGGCCTCCGTCCCCAAATCTGTCAAAGCAACGCAGAAACCCTAAAATTTCTACAAAGCGCAGATCGTTTGTCACGGCGCGCCAACAGATCTTCGGCGATGGTCGCGCCGGTGTCTTACCGTGACCCACGCCTTTTCGTCGAACAACAACAAAATAAACCCAAGGCATTAAGTTGAAACCTCCCTGGTTATCCAAACTAATCATCCAACTTGACCCTATTGTTCCTGTGGCTTCGGAGGCTTACCTTTGAACCTCTGAATGTTGTATGATGCATTTGCAGGAAATGTGCGCTGGAGCCTTTTAAGTTCTGCATCATCATAACAATAATATGCTTGCTTTCCCTCTCAACCTGAATAATAAACGAAGAATGAAAACCCAACGAAATTATTTAAATAGAAGCTTTGGGTGAAAAATCTTCTCAAATACAATCCTTGTACAAAGGTGGAACGCCAACATAGATGTAGCCTTCATCAAATAAAGCTCTCTGCAAGCAATTCAAACCCCAAAACCAAATTGTATACAGAATCCATGGATATCTTTTATAAAAAATTTAATCATTTATTTCGCATTTGTCTTTTAATCTAACTAAGCATAGCGTAAGTACACTGACAAATGCATTGAATTGGGTGGATTGAAATTTTCATAAAATGCTTGCTTGCATATGTGAACTAAGAAGTTATAATTTTGACAATCAAGCACTTCACATTTCAACTGGGGAATCTCTGCGTCGTTTTGGCAGATTTGGGGTGGGGGCTTGCCATGCAATTTTGGAAATTGCATGGGAAGCCCCCCAATTTTAAAATAAGTAATATATATGTGAAAAAAGTGGTTGGACTAATTTACCCCTACAATCCATTACGATTCGTACTGTTTTGGTGAGTTAATGGCTGATTTTTGGACTGAAGGACCTTTTGCGCAAGTAATCCAGAAGGTAAGGGTAAAATTGTCAAAATTTAGAAAGTAGGGACGTTTTGCACAATTACTTCAATAGGTAGAGACGTTTTGTGCTAATTACCCAATATTGAATCATAATAGAATAAACATACATTTATTATTTATTTGTTGATATCTATAGTCTATAGGCATATGTAATATTTTCGCACTATAGACCAAATAATCCGGTAGAAAAAATTGATTAAAGGGAAAAATAGGTGTGAATAATTAAAGTAATATTTTGAGAAATAATAAATTATTGTAAAATTTGCATAATCAGATAATTAAAAAAAATTAAGAAGATTTTGTTATGTAACTGATTTATTATTCAGTGGCCTAATTTAATGGGTTTATAAAGCAACAATATGATATATTTATAATTATATTTTCTCTATCACTAAAATCATCAATGTGATCGACAATCTAAATTGTGTGAATAGTATCAGCAGAAAGTTTAACGAATATAATATATTACAAAACAACTCATTGAGCACATTACATAGGCCATATTATGCCACAAATTACTTACAATAAGTTCATAGCATTGATAAATATAGATCACATTATTAGAATTACACGTGCTGAAAGTTTATTAAAATATTAAAACAAAAAACAAAATTATAAAAAAACCACTCTTCACATTATCAAAAACAAAATTATAAAAAATCACTCTTCAAATTAATGGCTAATTTTTGGACTGGAGGACCTTTTGCACAATAAATCCAGTAGGTAAGGGTAAAATTGTCAAAATTTAGAAGGTAGGAACGTTTTGCACAATTACTTCAATAGGTAGGGACGTTTTGTGGTAATTACCCTTCAATATTAATATAGTGTACCTACATTATAGTAATATAATTTTTCATAATATTTTTTAATTAAAAAATTATGTTTTAAACATGCATTATAATAACAGTCAACACAAAAAATTTCAACATATTATTCATTTGGAGAAAAAGACTAACATGTGAGATACAATGGAATAGAGGTGAGACTACGTAAGAAAGTTTTGAAAAGTGAAATTTGTAAAAGAAAACAATATAGATAGTAATACAATAGACTTTGATACAAGAGATAGACAATTTGTCTTTGATATAAGGACTAGAGAGATAAAATATTTAATTTTGATACTCTAGTTATCAAATTCATTAAAATATAAGGACTAGAGATATATAATATTTAATTTAGATTGGTAGAAGTTAAATTTGATGATATTCTAGCTTTGCTTACCAATTTTGCACATATATTTAATTTTATCATTAATCTCAATATAGTTTTCAATTTATCGTCAATCTCCAATTCTAATTTATAGGTTAGTTTCATTGAAAAATCGATTTAATAATTAGTTATTTAAATATGATATGTAATTGTCAAAGATAACAATAAAAGTTGTAAATTTGAATAGACTTTAATATATAAATAAGTTGAATAATAACTAATTAACATCAAATTGAATGTGTTTATAATGTTATTAAAAATTTACCTAATATGTTTTTTTTTATAATATATGCTAATTCATTTTGTTATGATTAATATGATTGTTATATAAATTATCTTAATTAGATAATTTATAGTTATAATATATGATAATAATTGTTTGGTCGGTAAATTGAACAATTCATTTTTAAAATAGAAAAGTATTTTTTGATATCTCAAATATATAATTTTATGGTTAGCAATTGCACTTTCAAATACAATCGACTCTATAGTATTATATTTATTAACTATTTTTCTCACGATATGTTTAAATTTAGTCACTACAAGAAATTTATATTCCGCACACAAAATAAATTTGTAGGGAAAGGTTCTTTTTTGTGGAGAAAAACCTTTCTCGATGAAAATTTTTTGTAGGGGCGTTTGTGGGGGCAAGCATCGTGGGGAAAGGTATAAGACGATAAATGGTGGAAATTTGTGAGCTAGAGTCTTTTCCTACAAATCTTTTAAAGACAATACACTTTGTCGTTCTTTCTCGACAAAATTACTCGTCTGCTAAATTAACTTTGACCCACAAAACAGGTTTTGTTGGCACAAGACAAAAATATTTTTAGGCTAAATTGTACTTTTCCCTACAAATAAAATTTTTTGTCGAAAATATTTTGTAGGCTAAGTTCTACTTCTTTCTACAAATGATATTTTGTAGGACAAGCGTATTTGTGGGTTAAGTAAATTACTTCTTCCAACAATGATAGAATTTTTAGGGTGAAATTAATTATTTTATATATATATAATTTTTTATATTATGTTAATTCTTTTTACCTTCTTCAAAATAATATAAAGATACAAAAAAAGACAACAAATTAAATGAAGACCTTATTAGGATCAATCAATATAACATTAAACTCAAAATATTGTACCAAAATACAAATAAAAATCATTCACTAAACTAAACTTAAAAAGAGTATAAACTCTATCAATTATAATGCATCTAAAAAAAATAGCATTATTGTCCTCGTAAATTAGATATGCTACATATCCTCACCAAGATTGTTGTCTTCATCAAAATTGTTCTCTTCGTCCCCAATAGCATCATCTTCTATGGACAATGGCGTAAAGGGCGGTAGATCGAAGCCAGGAACTTGTCTACATAGTTGTTGCATAGAATGATGCCAAGAACTGCAGTGTAGAATTGAATTTTTGCCCAACAACATTCAACTTACTTTTCATTATTTGCTCTATTTCAGTTCGAGCTGCATCAACTGCCTTTTGTGCAGCACGTTCCTCTTCCAGCTCCTTCTCCATATGGCGCACCTTGGAATAAATACCAATGTCTCGAAGACGACCATTTCCCAACCCATGAATTTGACATCCGGGCTTTACACCTAGAACGGACATCATAATTTTCAGTCCAGCATCTGGATCGTCAACAGGGATCTCCTCTAAATGTGTATCATTGGGAAGTTGTTGCTCATTTGCCCTTTCTACAAGATATTCATCAGCCTTAACAAACATCTCATCCTACAAAAATTAAAACAACCCACAAAAATATATTGAATAGCATACAAAAATAAAGTTTGCAAGAGATATAACATAAATCAACAGATTCTTTGCAAGAGATATAACATAAAGCTAGACCTTCATTTTTAAAATAGAGTGCTATAAAACAAATTAAGTGTAAAATTCCACTAAATATTTACTAACGCATAGACTTGTATTACTTCAAGATCAGATACCAATTCTCAATACAACCCAAATAAATATCCATCATCTACTCTTGTGTTCGAGGATCCGATCTTGCTCCAATTGGTTTTCTAACTTTTCTCATGAATTAAAGTATATAGAAAATTATAGATATAGCTTTAGAGAAGAATGGAAAAGAAAGAGTCTACATAATACATTAATGGTTAAAACATGGACGCGTTGACATCACAAGAAAGCGGCCACTAGAAACAAAAAAAGAGAATAAGAAAGGAAAGATTTTAGCCAACAATCGTATGAACCAAGTTTCTCATTCCCCTACACACCTTAAGATAATATATTTAATAGATAATCTAACTTGAGTTAAACATATGGATTATAAAACATATATAATACATATAATTGTTTTATATAATACATATAACTGGACATGTTCTACATGTGATTTTTCCCTACACCCCCAAAGTTATGCGTACATGCAGAAATAGCTATATACTTGAGCTATGAGAATACCAGACAAAACTAAAAGTATAGTAATTATCTACCTTACATTTGAAGGATGGTGGTTGGAAGAAATACCACATTTAGTGGGTTTAGGTTGGGATCTTTCTCTCTGTCATTCCAATACAGGTAACATGTGCCAGCTATTTCGTTTTTACCCATCCAATTTAATGGCCACACAATTTAGGCTGGAATTTTTCTCTCTTATTCCAATACTAGAAGAAATGAACACACTTATGGCATCACTGTTACTCCAATAGTATATTGTTTTATGTGATTGTTTTGAATACAAAACATGCTCCCCTGAGTCCCCTCTCCCATACAAATAAATAAATAAATTTGAAATTTTCAAAATACATATCCAATTTAGATCTGATGTTACATATAATTACAATACAAAATTAGAAAATTATGTCATTGTAATCATCTTTATGCAATTTTTTGGTTAGAAAATAGAAATTTCACTACAGCAAAGAGGTTATCATCTTAGCATCATCTTCTTCATATGATGCAACATAATACGTAACATAGTTCCTTAGAAAGCTACAGTAGCATTATCTACTTAGAAAATATTCTCCTCGATAAAGAATTCGAGCCGAACGTATTGCAATTATCTACCTTACATATTCCATATATACGCTAACATTCACTCTCATTATTTACTTCATAGTAGCCTTATCTACTTCACAAGGGCACTCTAATTATTTGCAATCATCTAGTTCACGTATTGCAATTCACAGCATTATTAGAATCAACTACTAATGTAAACTAACGTTCACCCAAAGCATAGGTTATTACAGTCACAAATCTTCACAGCATTTAAACAAAAATCTTCATGCTCAATAATCAATAATAGGTAATATGTTTACAACTACACACATGAAAAAAAAACTGAAATTGCAGAGTTCTTACATGTTGAGCCTTACACTACAACAAATAGCGTCTATAGCGGCGACACCAATTGCGACGACACCAAGTCGTCTCTATTGGTTCTATACAGTAGAGACGACAAAGAAATGTCGTCGTCACATATGCAAAACCTATAGCGATGACATATGTCGTCGCAATATATTATAAGTCGTCGCTATTAAATAGAATATATAACGACGTCTTTCAATGTCGTCGCCAATTAGTTTCGGAAACGGCGGGAACAAATGGCGGCATTTTGATGCATAAACAGCGACGACATATGTCGTCGCAATTGAGTTGCAGATGATGTTGTTAGTAGTGTGAATCATGATTTTTCTTGTAAAATGCGATGAGATATATAGCGCGTGTCGTCGCTATAGACCTAGATCAATTTAAGCGAGAAAATTGGCGCACAATTCTTGTCTGTCGCGACGACACTTGTCGTCACAATATACGTATCGATCATTTTGCTAGGCACGTGAGTTATTAATTTTCTCGTAAAATGAAAAGGATCATGTAGCGACGACCTTTAGATATAGCGACATCAAATGTCGCCGCTATAGAATCTTCTTTTTCTACTCCCCATCTCTGCATTTCTGTGTTGCAGGTAAAACAAAAAAAATTTATCTTCTCCATCTCCGTATCTCCCTTCATAATCATCTTCTTTACATTTTATTTCTTCATCTTTATTTATTATCCTTACTGTATTTGTGAAAATATAGTATTTTTCAAGTATGGATATTGATAAAAGTTGGATAACAATTAGAAATCGCACAAAATCTATAGATTTTCGAACGGTTTGTAAGCATTTATAAACATGGTGAGGCCATACGTTAATGACAGGAGAATGATTAAATGTCCATGCAAAAAATGTTTAAACGGTCTCACACATCCATTGGAAATTGTCGAGGCTCACATATTTCGTAATAGTTTTGCGGAGAGTTATGTCACCTGGATATATCATGGCGAGACCGATGTTCATACTGCGAATGTGTATAGACAGAATGAGCGAGCTGGTGTGGAGGATGAGATGATGGATGTCATGGACGACGTAGCTGATGATGAGCACGCAGGTACAAGCACCGATGGATACTATGACGAATTGTTTCAGGCTCTCCATTCAGAATTGTACCCAGGAGTTTCATCATTTTCATCCCTAAATTTTTTAGTCAAGTTGATGCATAATAAGGTTATGAACAAATGGACAAACAAGTATGTCGATGATCTTTTGAAATTGCTAAAGTTAGCATTCTCAAACATGAACCTGGTTGACTCTCACTACGAAGCTAAGAAGTTGATGACGAAACTTGGTTTGGGTTACAAATCCATTCATGCCTGCAAGAACGATTGTGCACTGTTTTGGGGTAAACATGCTGATAGACAAACTTGCCCGATTTGCTAGGAAAATCGTTGGGTGCACACTTCTGGGAAAGTGAACGGGAAGAATATTCCACATAAGGTGTTGTGATATTTTTCCTTGGCTCCTAGACTAAAACGTATGTTCGCGACGAAGGATACTGCAAAACTTATGAGGTGGCACAGTATAAGAAGGTCTAGGGACGATGATGAAATGCAGCATCCCGTTGATGAAAAGACATGGCGGGATTTTGACATGAAACATCCACTGTTCGCAAGTGAGATTATGAATGTCGGGGTTAGGTTTGGTCAGAGACAAATTCAATCCATTCGGTGACATGAGTCATAAATCAGACAAAGATTGGCGATGGTTGTAACAGCCATACAACTTACCACCATGGTTATGTATGAAGCCCGAATACTTCATACTTACTCTGTTGATACCTGGTCCTAAAGCACCGGGTAAGGACATTGATGTATTTTTATGACCATTAGTGGATGCGTTGAAGGAGTTATGGGTTGATGGGATTGACACGGGTGACGGTAGAACCAACAACAAGTCAGTATTTAGACAGCGTGCAGCGTTGTTGTGGATTGTTAACGATTTTCCAGCGAGAAGTAGTTTGTCGGGTTGGAGTGGTCAGGGGTACAAGGCATGTCCTACGTGCAACGAAGATACTCCTTGAGTCTATGTGATAGGTAAGACAGCTTATGTAGGTCACCGTCGGTTCCTGCCATCCAGGCATCATTTTCGGAGCAATTTAGACTTCGATGGGAGGACAGAGAGGCGACTACCTCTGCGTTGGTTAACGCCTACAGACATTTTAGCACAGTTAAGCCGTGTCAGATATAGAAGTCCAGAAAAGGACCCTACTTACTGTGGTGATACAATTCAGAGCAGTGCTGACGAGCTAAATTGGAGAAAAAAGAGCATTTTCTATGAGTTTCCGTATTGGACTTCTACAGAGTTCAAACATAACATCGATGTCATGCACGTAGAGAAGAATGTTTGTGATAGCTTGCTCGGCACAATTATGGACGATCCATTCAAATCAAAAGACATAGTCAATGCGAGGTGCGATATGATGCAATTAGGGATCAAAAGAGAGTTGCACTTGTATCAAAACTGGAATAGGTGGATGAAGCCTGCCGCATGTTATACCATGTCTTCTTCAAATCGTAAGAAGTTTTGTAAATTTATCCGATTGGTTGAGTTTCCAGATGGCTTCGCTTCTAATCTTCGGAAGAATATTGCTCTTAATAATAGTCGTATTATCGGGTTGAAGTCACTTGATTGCCATATTATCATGCAACGGTTATTGCCAGTTGGATGTCGGGCATTCTTGAATAAAACTATTTCCACGGCTATTATTGAACTGTGCACATTCTTCATAAAGCTTTGTGTAGGAACACTAAAGGTTAGCAACATGATGGCTTCCCACGATCACCTTGTACTCATTCTCTGTAAGTTGGAATAGATATTTTTGCTAGCCTTCTTCGACATCATGATTTACCTCGTAATGCATTTACCAAAAGAGGCAATACTTGGAGGTCCGGTGCACGTGAGATGGATGTATCCATTCAAGCGATACTTGAAGAAATTGAAGGGCTACGTTAGAAATCAAGCTCAGCTCGAGGGATCAATAGCTGAAGGATATGTTGTAGATGAGGCATTGACTTTTTGTTCGAGGTACTTCGAGGACATAGGGACAAGGTTCGACCGACCAGACAGAAACGAGGATGCTAGTGTTCCACAGAAACAACTTTCTGTTTTTCAGTTGCAGTGTCGCCCACTTGGAAAGTAGTCACCAACGACGTTTCCTACTTAAGTTCGAAATCAAGTAATTTTTTACATCCTGAACAACTGTTATGAAGTTGAGCCATTCTTGTAGTAAGACGGCGTTTATTCCTGATTATTATTCATTTATCTCGAATAAACTTTATCATTTGAAATGAACTAATGAACTTTGATCTTCCATAGTTTGTTCAGGGAACATAGGCAGGAACTACTGAACAATGGTTGTCCAAACATCAAACTAGTGCACAGAAGAGACTTTTACGGTTGGTTCTATAGAAAGACAGGTAAACGAACATCGACCAAATAAAATTGCAAGTTTTCAACATTATTTCTTTCAATAACTGATAATAATTCTCGTCATGCAACTATATGCAATGCGCCAAAGCCACAGTCCATCAAGTTTCTCATGAGTTATTTGTGTTGGCCAGTGGATGTTACTAGCAGGTTATGTCATACATGGCTTGTGTTGTCAAAGGAGTTCGGTTCCTGACATATGATCGTAATATTCGAAGAAAAACTCATAATAGTGGTGTGTCCGTCCCAGGGACTGGGGGTGAGGTTTACTACGGGCAGCTGCAAGATATACTAGAGCTACAGTATGGATTGAAACTTTTAGTTTATCTGTTTCGATGCAAGTGGTGGTAACTGAGAATAACGTTATCAGTATTGACATCAGTGTAGAGGCGTTTAAGGATGATCAATTCATACTTACGAGCTAAGCACAACAAGTGTTCTACATTGAAGATCCATCTCGTGGTCCAAACTGGTGAGTAATACAAATTGTCCATCACAAGAGTACGTGGGACACAGTTGGGAGCTAACATCATAGAGATTGACCTGCTCCACAATAACTACTCTTCCGGTTTATCTCTGATTGTTGATCTTGGCAACACAGAGAACGTATCCTTGCACCGAGATGATGATGAAGCTGATGAGATAGAGCGTCGGTTATCAGGAGAGCCTCGTCTGATACTATAGGAGAAACTTTATTTATAAACGATGATGATGTGGAAGACGATACAAATGTAGAATACGATGATGACGAAACATCGAGTGAAATCAATGAGGATGAAGTGACGATGATGATGATCAATCGTATCATGATAGTGAATCGATTGAATGTTGTTGTGCCTCACTAAATGTTATGAAATAAATTTATAAAAAAGTATGTTCTTGTTGTTGTTACTGTTTTCGGCTTGAATGTTTTTCGTTCATACTATCATTGATATAGGTCAAAACGGGAGTTTGGATGGAGTTTCAACATTTGTGGACAGAATGTAGGACAAAAAGGACAGCAATTGTACAAAAACATGCTACTGGAGACCTATATATAACCTCGTAAAACTTGAAGGACTTATGTTGCAAATAAAATTGGATGAAATTGAAATAAAAGAAAAAAAATGAGGGGCCCAAATGAAAAATGTTTAAAGTTGAAGGACCTAACTGTAAATACTATTTAGAGACGACATTTATAGCGACGACATGTCCTCGCTATAGAGTGAAAATTGGGCGCCATTATTTAGGCGCGTGCTCCGAAAAAATTAAGTGCGTGTCGCTGTTAAAAATTAATAGCGACGACAAAAGTCGTCGCTATAGATTTGACCCTTAAAATTCACGTGTCAGACCTTATTTTTCTCCATTTCTCATTTGCTCTCTGTTTTTTTGTCGGTTTGTCATCCGCCCCGCTGGCGAAAGGTTGAAGCTAGCACTCCATCCACTCGGCCTCGTGGTGCACTCCACGACCTTCTTCTCTAAGATCCATCTCGATTAAGGTTGGGCTTGAACACGAAATTGTAGCTTAAATGTCACGGTTTTTTTTTTCAATTTTTAAGTTCATTCGACTTTTAATTTTTTTAATTATCAGCTATATTTTAGGTTCCTTCAATGTTGAAATTGCAGCTATATTTTGCACTGTATATTGCACTGAATTTGGGACTGAATTTGTGGAATTTTTTTTATCATTTTATGAAGAACAATGGACTGAATTTTGTAGGGACTGATTGCCAGTAGTTTAGGGACTGAATTTATGAAGTTTAGGGACTGAATGCAAGTAGTTTGGGGACTAAATTTTTGGGACTGAATTTATGAAGTTTTAGGGATGATTTTTGGACTGATTTTGCTTTATGAAGTTTTAGGGACTGATTTTGCTTTATGAAGTTGTAGGGATGATTTTGCTTTTCAAAGTTTAGGTACTTATTTGCAATAAAATAAGTTTAGGGACCAATTTGAAATAAAATATAATAAATTAAAAGTTTCACATAAATTTAAAGTTTAGGGACTTATTTGAAATAAAATTCAAAGTTTAGGAACCAATTAATTAATAAAATATAATAAATTCAAATTTTCACATAACTTCAAAGTTTAGGGACTTATTTGTAATAAAATAACTTTAGGTAAAATTTGAAATAAAATATAATAAATTCAAATTTTCACATAAATTCAAAATTTAGGGACTTATTTGCAATAAAATAAGTTTAGGGACCAATTTGAAATAAAATATAATAAATTCAAAATTTCACATAAATTCAAAGTTTACGGACTTAGTTGAAATAAAACTCAAAGTTTAGAAACCAATTCATTAATAAAATATAATAAATTTAAATTTTCACATAATTTCAAAGTTTAGGGACTTGTTTGCAATAAAATAAGTGTAGGGACCAATTTGAAATAAAATATAATAAATTCAAATTTTCACATAAATTCAAAGTTTAGGGACCAATTCATTAATAAAATATAATAAATTTAAATTTTCACATAATTTCAAAGTTTACGGACTTGTTTACAATAAAATTTACAATAAAATAAGTGTAGGGACCAATTTGAAATAAAATATAATAAATTCAAATTTTCACATAAATTAACAGTTTAAGGACTTATTTGATTTTTTCATTTTTGATTTTGTTGATTTCATTACTTTGATTTATTGAGTTTTGGAGTTGGAGTTGGGGTTTGTTAACTGGACTTGGATTTAGGAGCAATGTAGGGATTGAATTGTAAAGTAGAAGTGGAAGGACCTATTCATTATCAACTTCAAATTTATTATAAACTTTGAAAACCTTCGAACATCAGGACCTATTTGAAATAAAGAAAAAAAGTTTATTAGGATCAATTTCACTAAATGTAGGAACCTATTCCACACTAATTGATGTTCGCAATTATTTCATGTGTTAGTATGGCTGATGTAATGTCGCACGGAGGTGATGGTGTAGGAGATCCTCTACAGCAACCATCTCACTGGCTCGCTTCGACCTACGAGTTTGGTAACACTTTTCGTTCAAATTGTAATTATTTATTATTTTATACACATCGTTAAATTTCGTATGATAAATATGGTTCGTATTTTTTCATTTTAAGCGCCCCCGCCAAAGCGACGGGGTATCTCTCGAGGCATCAACCTTGAGATGGTTTGGCAGGCTAACGGAAAAATGCCACTTCCTATCGCGTTCGACATTCATGCACAATGTAGCCGATCGGGAATAAAACGAAATACTTCGCGAGCTTGGTTGGGAACCAAGTGAGATTTATCGTGCCCCCGTGCTACCCTTCATGGACAGAGGTTCCAAAGGAGTAGCGAGCACGATAAGGTAGCATTATCGAGGTATGAAATTAAAGTAGTTTTGTTATTAGTACAGTCAATAAATAATTGTTCAACGACATTAATGTAATTTTTTTTACTCTTGCAGAGCTACTTCGATCTGCAGGGCGATCGGTCGCCCGACGAGTATCGAGCGAGATGTGCATCAGAGATCGTTTGATGGCCGATCGTTATCGCGATTACAAACTCAAGGCTCATAATCACTTAAAAGCACATGGACCGAGCTGACCATAAGGCGAGATGTCCGCCGAGGACCCAGCGTATGCATTGACTTTCACCACCATACTTTCGTGGTACGTATTGTTTATTTATTTTTACGATTTTAATATACTTTTTTAACTATTAAATTTTCAGCTAATCAATTATATATTATACTTCAGGAACGGTCCTCCAAAAATAAGGCCAATCGGGATAAGGCTAAATACTCGAAAGTGCGGGGGTCGAAGAGCTTCTCTGCCACGCGTTACGATGAAGTACAACTAAAGTTTTCAATATCATTATACAAATTTTCACTACATTACGTAAAAATGTTTACTAACTACATTTCACGTTTAAATTGTTGTAGCGGGACCCCGAGACCCAAAGAAGGTCCGAGATTATTGAATCGTTCCGGACATTTTACACCTTCCGGGATGGCATTGGGTGAACCAAAGAAAGTGGTGACTATTTGAGGACTTTTAAGTTATGTTAATATAATTTTATCTAACATGATATTATTATTTATTATTATTTTTTCACTGAACAGGATAAACTTGTTGAGTTGAGAGAGACTCAATATACACAGGTCGCCTCTAGTGGCGCATCGTTAGATGAGCGTGCTATTGCAAAGAATGTTCTCGGAAAACGACGAGGTCACGTCCGTGGGGTTGGCCAAGTTCCGAAGGGCACCTCTAACTCACTAGATTCGACTACTTCATCGAAGGTCCCACAAGGAACTTCCCATCAGTTCTCTGGAGACTCCCAGAATAACGATCATCGGTTTGCCATGTACAAGGCGCAGCTACGCCAAATGCAGCGTGAAATTGAGATTCTGAAAAATAGAATACCAGTGGTTGTGCCTGCGGAGGAAGAGAAGGGGGGCGAGGACGAGGGTTTGGAGGGTCCGTAGATTTTTAGAATTTTTTATACATTATTTCTATTATTTGAATAAAAAAAATTTTTTAAAAAAAAATTCAAATTGTTTATAGTGGCGACATTGTCGTCGTTGTAGTAAAACAAATCAATTAGTTTTAGTGGCGACAAAGTCGTCGCTAAATGAGGACGACGTATGGCGACGAGATAATAGCGACGTCTTTCACATCGCTATTATTTCATATAAAAGCGACGACATTGACGACATTAGCGACAACAATGTCGTCCCTTTTTATCTATTTTCGAGATATAGACCACGACAATGTTGCGGCGAAGTTTTCGTATGCTAGAGACACTAACCTATTGCGGCGACATTGAGCGACGACTTTGTCGACTCTATACATTTAAAGGGACGATTATGGATGATTCATGTCGTCGCTATTGACCTCCTTTCTTGTAGTATTGGCCGCATTATCATCCAACACTTGTTCTTTCCCGCATAAGTGAACTCAAAGGTGTCCACTTCGAAACTTCAACCATCCTAGTTGTGAAAAAATAAATTATGTTTCAAGCACTATATTCAAGTTCTCAAAAAATTGGTACATGTTTATAACATATAAATTCATTACCATTGCCATCTCCTCCACTATGTATGAGAGAGGATGTGAACCGAGATGATGATTGTACTTCTTCTTTGATCGTTTCTCTATGTTTGCCAATGATGCTTTCTGTTAATGGAAGAATATAGATATTACATAAAAAAAATAGTATAAAAAAGAACGAACTGGTAAGGACATACAAAATAAATACCTTGAACTTATCTGAATTAAAATGATTACACAGTTCAACCCATTGATCTACGCCTATATCAAGCATCTCCAAATGAGGGTTGGCTAATGCATCTTCATCAGATTCTATACTTTCAATTGCATCAACTCCACAATCGCTGTTAGCACAGAAATTTTTTTGCAACCAAGATAAAGTTCTTTTTTTGCTTCTTTCAATAACCGCTTCATACTTATCTATCTCTTGACTACGCATGTTTGACATCAGATTGATGCCCAATGTATCATCATCAAGCAACACATCATCTTCTTCTAAAACATTTTGCTCATAATGGTGCGAGGCATATAGATACGCATCTTTGATTATATCCATTACTTGATCATTATCACAATCATTATCATTACTAGGACTCGAGATGGAAAACATGTTAGCAGTGGAAGAAGTTGTTGTGGTTCTCAATCGTTCACCATGACGAGTCCATTTAGTGTAGTTGTATGACATTACATACATGATCAAGTGTTGTCGAATTTCACTAACTAGCCTCCAAGTACGCTTATTACACTTACCGCACGGGCACTTAGAATGACCTCGATGATTTACATGGTTTCTTGCAACCATAATAAAGTCCTCAATTCCCAATAAATCTTCAAAGACTAGTTCTATCCGGATTACGTATCCAATTTCTGTCCATAGTATAGTTGATATAATTAACCCTAACATGGATATATAAAACATAAGAATTTATACCAACATAACATAAATTTGTTACTCAAGTAAATGCAAGAATTTTAGAAAAGCAGCTATTTTAACTCATAATTGATTTTTTGTTTTTGTAGACATTTTCTACATGGCAATCTACTATTTATGAACAAAAATTCATTCGCAAACATGAAACGCAATTATGCTATAAATCTATTCGATCGTTAATCAATTATTCCAGAGTAGTGTCACTTGTAGTATGACTGCATTACTTATATCTTCATTATCTAATTAACTTACCAAATTATTTATGTAGTACTTGAATGATATGAACTTGCCTTGTTGAAATTTGAATTGAAGGAAGCTCTGCAATCTAAAACTCTTTCCATAGCTCCTACAAGATATTTAATATAATAATCAAAACTTTTTATCCAATGAAGAAACAATACAATTCAGAGAATGAATGAGAACAACAAATGATGTCAAAAGTTAAGGAATTTCATTTTTCCAATAAACAACTATAAAGTTATTGATGTGAACTTGCGTAGAAAAACAAGAAAAAATTTCTTTAAGACCTAAATTCAAGCTTATTTAGATATAATAAAGTTACCAAAAAAAATTGTCATAATAAAGTTACCAAGCTTATTCAAGTTTACTTTAATAATACATCTAACAAATAAGTTTGTGACTGCAAGTGAACTCTCAAAGCAGAGAGCTGGTCACCACAGGTGAGTTACTGTGTGCATGCTTCTTAGGTTTCCTTTCATTGATGATGCATTGTTCAATTATTCTCGTTGATCCATGATTTGTAATCTTTTATGTGATTTTCTTAATTTATGGTATCTAGATAAATTATAATAATACTCAAGAAATGAAAATGCAAATTAGATTCTCAACATGTATAAATAAATAAACAAGCAAATCCAACAAAAATATGTTCAGGCATTTACTAATATCTCAGCATTGGTGGTTTTAGGGGATGGTGACGTATCCTTATATATAGTTGATATAAATACTAATATATTAGTCCACCGAAAAATAGAAATTATATTCTCAAGATTGTCCATCTGAAAATGCCTCTATCATGTGGATCAGTTTAGTTTTGCCATTTGAGATATAAATGTCTCGACTCTGCAATTATTCTTATTTGTATTTGTGTGCGTACATTTGACATGGGCCCATCAACATTCCAAACCTGGAGGCAGCAGGGCTGGGACTAGTATTTGAGTGAAAAATTATGGCTTGATGTACATGATGAAAATAGTCGTAAGCTTTTACTAGCATCCCAAATTTGGTGGTTCTGAGAGTGAGGCTGGCAACATATCCTCATATGTATGATATAATATTGCCTTAGATAATTTTGGTTCTTTATATTCCTAAACACTGAAGTGATATTGCAGCTGATTGGTAAAAGAGAAAATGTATTGTCAAGCTTGTCCTATAGCTCCTGGATCTTAAAACAGGTCTAATTATGTATCTCTCTCATATTTTCTTGGCATGTGAGATTTAAATGCATGACTCGGCGAATACTCTTATTCCACTCATGCTAATCAAAATCACGATGAGTCTGACCAAAGAAAAGGAGAGATGACGGTGAATCCAAATCACAGATACGTGTCATTTCTCTCAAAAGTATTTCAAGCATTAGGAAGCCAAATATATATCAAGTGAGTGAGATTCATGTTTTAGTGTAGAATTAACGATCGAAAACTATATAATGGCACGATCCCGAATGCAGCCCACGAGATATTTGGGGAGATTTTTGTGCCTTTGGATTTTATGATGCAACTTCAGGCCATAGGTTTGGTGCATCGATTATTTTCACTTTAATTTTTTATTGTTTTCATTAGACACATTAAAATGTGTTCCTAGACTTCCAAAACAAAAATAGATTATATTGATAGTCAACCCAATCAATATTTCCCTATCCCACGCCCTTTTACCTATTAAAAGAAACCAACAGCCCCAATGCCACTAAATCACAAGCCACCATCACCCTCTATAATATCTGGAAACAAACAAAACAAACAACAATTGTAGCTACCAATACAAAATTACAATGAATCTTAAAAACATAAACATAAACATTATTCATCAAACAAGCAGAATCAGCAGAATCGAGTAATCATTTAATTAACTACACACATAGTTTTCAAATACAATCTTAAACTAGGGGTGGGCATGGGTTGGTTTGGTTCGATTTTGGGCCCAAACCGAAACCGAATCGACCAATTCGGTTTGGCCATTATCTCGAAACCAAACCAAACCGCCGGGTTGGATGAACCGATCCAAACCGAACCGACCAATCTTGGTTCGGTTTGGCTCGGTTTAAATTTTGGGCTTTAATGTTTTAAAGCTTGTATACACACAAAAAAATTAATTTTATAATTCCCATTTCAAATTTTCTTTACAACATGCAACATATTATTAACAAAAATTTACAAAAATTTAAATATAACTCCCATTTATAAAATAACCTATTATTTACAACATGTTTTTGACATGTTATTTATAAAAATAACTTCCATATCTCGGTTCGGTTTATTTGGCGGTTTGGTTCGGTTTTTGTCCAAATCGAAACCAAACCAAACCAAACCGAATATATTTTTAAATTAGTAAACCAAACCAAACCAAACCGCTGAGTGTGAAAAATCGAACCAAACCGACCCGATTCGGTTCGGTTTGGTCAGTTTGAGCGGTTTGGCGGTTTGGATGCCCACCCCTATCTTAAACAATGAAAAACAAAATACTTGATTGAAAAATCCCAATTTTTTTGACGAAATTTTCTTTATTTGAGAGATAATAAGAATCAAGATATGCCCATCAAAAGGAAGATTTCAAATTTAACTTTCTCCCCCTTCGGATGGGCAACACGGTGGTGTAAATTCACATACAGAGAGTCAGAGAGGGAGTTTTGGGCGTACGGAATTCACAGCTTCTATAGGGAGGGAGGCGGGATTTCTAATTACACAAAATTTTTAGGAGGGAATTAATTTGTATAATTGTATTGAGAGGGAGATTTGAGGATTCATCTTCTATAGGGCGGGATTTTTAATTAGGTGGAAAATTTTGAGGGGAAAATAATTTGGTGTGACAGAGGCGTGGGCGCGGGATTCACATCTTATATTTTTTCTTTTCTTTTTTTTTTTTTTCCTTTTCCCCAGTTTATATTTTTTTCTTTTTTTCTTTTTTTCTTTTTCCCTACAAATAGACCTACAAATATTCTATTTGTAGGGACTAAAAAACAACAAAAAAATGGAATTTTTTTCCATTTATTATTATCCTACAAACAGTTTTTTTTTTGGTCGGCCAAAGATACATCTTACCCGATGAATTTTTTTCGATAAAAATTCACATGTTCGTTGGCACAAGTTCCATCATTCTTAGAAATTTTGGATAACTTAATCCTACAAAACATCATTTTTGTGGGAAAAAGTTAATTCCGTGATACAAATCTTAATTTGTTTGCGGAAAAATTTGTAGGGAAAGTATACATTTCTTGTAGTGAGTATAATATTCGAGATAGAGATAAATACTTGCACTTTTAAGTATGGTAGCTATATGTTACAATCTAGTAGTGATATAATTGAATATCATAATGCAGCTAATACTTGCACTCAAAAATACATTAAGAGTATGTAAGGGACAAACATTCCATGTAAGGAACCGAAGGCATGTGATAGAATCTAAGTGTGCCAGACGCAAAAGACCAGAGGGTCGGACACAAATATTGTAGTCAAATATTAAAACTAGCTACCAGTGTAGATGGCTGACCTACATATTTTGTAAAACTTTGAACCATGGAGAATGTCAATTCTAGAGGTGTGCCAGACGCAAAAGGACGAGAGGTTTGCAAAAGACTCTAGAAACATGGAGAAAGTCAATTTTAGAGTATTTTATTAAAAATTTTTGATGGTGTATTTTAGAATATAGAAAAGAGATGCAATATGATTTTGTATATAAATCTCCCAATAGAAGGTTGTAGAAATAGCATTGCTAAAAAAAAGCAATGTAAATACTTACAAATGATAATCTAGAAAAAGAATGCCAACCATAGAACAAAATCAATCTCCAATGTCCATTTAAAGGAGGTGGGATTATTTAAGATCAACGAAACCTCATTTGTAACAAAGTGAAAAGCAAGTTGAGAGCTACCTACCGAGAGTAAAAATCTTAAAAATACATTGTAATATCTTTGAAGGATTTATTATAGAATTATAATTTCTCTCTTAATTATCTTGTCTATTACTTGTCTTTCTTAAAAAAAAAAAAAATCCTTAGCATGCTTTCTAGTGTGTCAACTACTATACATACTACTTACTTATCTAAGATTGTAAATATGTGAAATTGAGTAGTTCGTGAGTTAAGAAGAGCCAAATTGGTGACAAGTAGCTTAGCTGTATTTAATTTTTAAAATATTATGGCCCCAGTACACCAAATATTTGGCTCCGCCCCTGATCCCATTCCCTCTTATTTGAAAATATATTCTTTATTCGCATTCGAATTCTTCAAACATATAACATTTACAAAAATAGGTGAATGCGATCACAGTATGATCAACAAGATTTTTCTTTCACATTGTTTCATATAATTACTGTGCCAAAAAATATAATACACAGTTTATTAATCATATTTCTGTAGCATATTCGTAAAGATCTCTTCAGTTTAGGAACTTCATGAAAAACAAAAGTTTCAAGTACCCAAAAGAACTTCATGAAAAACAAAAGTTTCAAGTACCCAAAAGAATCTATCACATTATTGTTACAAAATTTGTCAAAAACAGAGTAAAATACACAATAAAAAAAATCATTAAATCACACAACAAACTATTTATTAAGAAGAGGGCATGGATCTTACGTTTCTGAAAATGGACACAAAGATCATTTAATCACTCTAAAATCTCTTATTTTAGAGATTTTAGGCCGCTATGGCTAAAACGCGACCAATCAGGAAAAAGCATAACTTATCAAATTTAAATTGAAAAACACTTAAAAATCCTCATCGGCAAAATGTGTTAAAGATAGTCCAATTTATATTTGATTTCATCCTTCCAATGAGGATTAAAACCTGATTTGAAGAAAACTTCACAAAAGAAAATATTAACCTCAGTCCTCAAGTATATCTTAATTTTGTTCTATTATTAATTTGCCAAGCCATATAAATGAATTTTTATACCTAAATCTTGAAATATATTTGATTGGAAAATATTAAAGCATTTTCTATTTCATGATCAGCAAGTTTGGCTCGAAAAAAGTGAAAATAGTGGAAGAAATTTTATTTTATAAGATTTGTAACAATTTCCCTATTTTATTAGCACATATCATCTCCAACCTTTCATTAATGGGTAGTTATGTTCACACTACAAGTTGTTATAAGCGCACCACCTTTTAATTGTATTCTCAACTTTTGTTCATTATTGCAATTATATTCTTAACTTTTTGTCATCGAATTCTTATCTTCAACTTTCATTAATTAGCACATTTCATCATTAATGATGGTTTCTGTTGAGATATTTTGTTTACGTACTTTGAAATGAGGAAAAATATTTTATCGTACTTTTGTATCTATTATTTTTTTAAAAATATGACAGACAAATAAATTTTTTTATGAATTTCTAACAAATGTTTTGCATGGAAACTGTTATCATACACAAGATATGCTAATTAATGAAAAGTTGATGATAAAAATGTGATAAAAAAAGTTGGGGACATGAGTACTATAATATTCATAGATTAATGATATTAAATGTAATTAAAATGTGGTACAAAAAATAAAAAGTGTTGTATAAATATAATTATCCTTCATTAATTCTTACATATTTTCACTTCAGTCAATTTTGCCCACAACTTAAATAAATCAAATGGCAAATAGCACTAGAGGTCCCCGAATCTTTTAATCTTATGACGATAGAATCTCAA
This sequence comes from Forsythia suspensa, assembly GCA_023638005.1. Taxonomy (NCBI): domain Eukaryota; kingdom Viridiplantae; phylum Streptophyta; class Magnoliopsida; order Lamiales; family Oleaceae; genus Forsythia; species Forsythia suspensa. The sequence continues at coordinate 25,321,139 of CM042663.1, forward strand.
ACCTTTAATGTTTAGTAACCAAGATTTTAAACTTTTCAAACGTCCATGCCTGAGGCCCTTTTATAATGGAAAACATTAGTTTGATAATTAAATAGTCAATTTTTTTTATTGAAATAACAATTCTACCCTTATTTTAATTTAGGATAAATAGCAATGATAGTCTCTACCCTTTAAATTTCATGACAATGAGGTCTTGAATCTTTGATTTCTAGTATCCGGGATGCCAAACCTTTAAAAAATATGTATGTGAAGTTCTTTTGTGATTAAAAAGGTCAGTTTGACCGTTATCAAAACTTAAGTAAAAATGATTAGTGTACCTATATTTAATTTTGAATTAAATAAAAATAGAAATAAAATGAAGAAACAACTAGAAAAAGAAAAAAAAAATCATTTTTCCCCATTTCCAAACCACCCAACCCAACCCAACCCAGTGGTAGGGACGCTACCGGCACCACCCACCGAATGTGTTTGATTAGTGTTTGATTTGATTAGTGTTTGCAGCACATGAGATCCTCAAGCGCAGACCTTTGAATGGTTCAGATTTTCGGGTGATAAAAATCAAAGATTTAAGACCTTATTGTCTCAAATTTTAAGGGTTAGGGACTTCCAGTGCTATATACCCTAAATAAAAATAAGAGTAGAACTATCATCTCAATAAAAATTTAATCATTTAATGGTCAAACTAACCTTTTCATCAAAAAATGACCTCACGCGTAAACTTTTTAAAGGTTTGGAATCTCGGTGCTAGAAATAAAAAGTTCGGGACCCCATCGTCACAAGGTTTAAAAGTTCGGGATCTCCATTGCTATTTACCCTAAATTAAAATAGCGAAAAATGGCAGCTACTATACGTTATCTACCAATAGTGGCACATCCTAGCCCGCCCGCCTGCCTGCCCTCTCTCTCCCGATGGTCTCATAGTTCGCCTCTGACGGGTGGATAACAATAAACCAATTGTCGTTGGGTTAGTCAAACAGGCGACCCACGAGAATGACAATTACCACCGACAATTGAAAAGATGTAACATCTCTCATTCAACTCCTAGTAATGAGGGAGACGAAGAGACACATGTCATTAAAAACTATTAAGGTCTTAACTTTAGGCCACCCTTATAAATAAAGATCAACCAGCAGGTAAAAACCAACTCTCATAAACTCCATATTGATATTCTACATATTTGGTTTTAATCGTATACTGATTATTACACTGGAGTAGACACGGGAGAAAGAAGCTCCGCCACCTTTTGCGTGTCTCCACCACTATCGCCGTCGTGCTTTCGGAAAGGAGAAAATATCTTAATGTATATAAAAGAAGGATAAACGTCAAATTTTTTTTTGCCAAGTTTTCCATCCAAAACATTAATTAATTAATGATAATAATAATTAATAATTAGTAAATAAAATACATTAATAAAACCATCCATTTGACTTATATCCATAATAATTAATTAATAGTTAACTAACTAACTACACGTTTTGCAATGTGACATAAAAATAATCCAATCTCATTTACAATATTAATTATGGGAGACACGTTTTGCAATGTCAAATAAATTTAAGTCAATACTTATAATTTCAATAAGTGTTTTGTGAGCATCTTCAACAAGCTCTTTAAACATAAATTACTCTTTAATTTAAAGAGTCAAAGTTTAAAATTCTACTCCAATGGACTCTCCAATTTAACATTTAATTTAGAGAGTGGGTTTGCCTCTCCACATTTGGAGAGCCAAACTCACTCTCTATTATTAAATGCATTGAAATAATTTCAATTTTCAATACTTGATGTATTGGTTTTAATTAAATAATATATATAAATTGTGAGAAAATATATAATAAAAAAGAATGAGAGAGAAATATATTAAATACTTCTTGAAAAAAGTAAAATAAAGAGTGGAAATAAAGAGGTCTTTGGAATGTTTAAAAAGAACTCGCTCTTTGAATTTAATCATGCTATTTAAAATGCTAAAGATACTCTTTATATATACATAAGCTATTGTAGATGTTCTAATACATTTAATTTATATAGACATTGAGCATTGTGCAGCTCTTATGATTTATATAATAAAAACTTAATATTATCTTAACCTTAATATATATAAAAGAAGGATAGTCATAAGTAAAAGTCAACACATTTCTCTGTCAAAACGTCTCTCACATATTACTAAATAATATATATATATATATATATATATATATATATATATATATATATATATATATATATATATATATATATAATTTAATCAATTAATTACCCAATATCAAGTAATTAATAATCGATTCAATGTGCGATCTAGATGAAATTCTCAATGATTAATTTGTTACATAATTGTCCAACTTTTGTTAATTATTTATCAATATTCCAATACGGTGTAAATAGTACCACCGGTTTATCTTCTCAATCTTTTGAATTTTCTATGATGCTCGGTAAAAATAAATAAAATTATGAATTGACATTTTTAATTAAAAATACACAAATTTCGAACAAGATAAATTCACTTTAATTATTAGTAATAACAAATTTGAATGCTACATTAATTAATCAATAAGATTTAGAGTATGTAAATATTATTAATTGTCTACAAATAGAAAAACAATAAATTTGCAGAGTATCATTTAACGCAATATGCATATTTACAATTTAGAAAATTAAATTTCAAATTATAATATAAAAATTAGTAGGTTATTTAATGAGCCGCGCCAAAAATTAAGCCGGAAGCACTTCTTAAAAATTAGAAAGTGATAATCAAGCTTTTCTCTTAAATTCTGTTTTTTCCACGTTAACTAATGAACAGTTAAAATTAGTTTTTTTTAGTCAACACACTATCACATCCTCAGTGTGCTTGTCAGGCCTCCACCAAGAAAGGATTGGGAGAGGGTTTGAATACCCTAACCTTATATAAATAACTTATAAAAAATACATGGAAGGGGGCATAAAACATGATCTCCAATCAAAAGAGCTAAAACAAACAAATAAATTAATAATTAATAAATAATAAAACAATAAATAAGGAGGTACTATCTCCCAAACAATAAGTCCTAAATAATCTATAGGCTCCTAAATGTAGAAATCCATGTCGGTAGGTCTTGAGCGCTGTACTGGAAATAGAAACGAAGATCTCAACCCCTCTGAAGCAAGTAAATCAGCCACATGGTTGCCCTCTCGATAAATATGAGAAATAGTATCACGGTTTGGAGACAAAGAGATGTCGATGTAGCGAAGAGTGGTGCGAATAGACCAAGGTCATTCACCTTTGGTGATGCGAGAGAATGACCAAAGTAGAGTTGGCTTCAATCCTTAAATATGATAGTAGAGTCCTTGAGTAAGAATGATACCATCAAGAATGGCCCCGAGCTCGACCTCCAAAATAGGGCACTCGCCATATGAAGAGAAGAAGGCGCAGACACATTGACCTAATGAATCCCTAATAATCCTCCTCCACTCGCAAATTCATCTTTGACTCATCCATCAGTGTGACCTTGTAAGATCTCAACGTGTGAGTACGCCAATAAACCAAAATAGGAGGAGAAAGGAATTGGTTAGTAAAACATATACCAAAAGAGGAGCAATATCCATATCACTCGCCAATGAATAACCCAAAATAAAACGGATTTGTATGTAGTAGGGAGATAGTATAGTATACTCTCTAGATGATCCGTTTCGGTTCTATAGAGATATCTCAGTACTTAGCATCATTCCTCATTGTCCAAATAAACCCGGAGAATCAAAAGAGGAATGATAGTGTGAATATGCTATTTTTGACAAATCGACCCGAGAAACGCCAAGACTAAAAGTGAAACTGAAACCCTCCATCGGCCGAAGGGTTGTATAAAAATGTCAAAAAATGGCGCCAAACCTAGTTGACAATACAACTGTCAATAAATAAATATTGAATAGTCTCAATAGCCGAGCAACACTGACAACGAGAAGCCATATGACTCTCAATCCTTCACTGAATCACAGCATCAACTGGGATAAGACCCTGCCATAGTCTCCAGCAGAAGAAAAAGACAGTCGTTAGGATAATAGAATTCTAAATCATACGGTATACAACCTTAATAGTATACTCTGTGCGAATTAGCTGCCATGCAGACTTGGTAGCAAATCTACAATCTGAAGTTTCCTTCCACATAATCTGATCTTGTACATCATACAAGAAGATCTTCCTTGCTCTTTTAAATAAAGGAACACCGAGATAAGTGAATGGCTGCATCTGATGTCAAAACCCTGTCAAATTCTCTAGTCTATGTATCTGACTAGTAGAAAATCTTTTAGGTAAGGTAATCCCATTTTTATCTCTGTTCACCAATTGCCTAGAAGCCCCTTATAGTGTTCTATACACTGTAATACTTGTCGATAGATCGCTTTTAGCCATTGGCGAAAATAATCATATCATCCGCAAAGGAAAATGAGAGATAAGAGCATCACTCCTATGTCTCAGTATGCCATCGAAGGAATATCTTTGCGATATTGATGAGTGAGTAGTCGTGAAAAATAATCTATAGCAATAATAAACAACGATGGAGATATGGGATCACCCTATTTAAGCCCCAGAGATGCCGAGAAAATCCACATAGTCTCGCCATCATGCAGGACCGAGAATCGACACTCTGAAATATACCTCCCGGATCCGATCAATCCAAAGAGTATCGAACCCAAAACCCTCTAGAATGGATGTCAAGAAGCCCCATTCTATGCGATCATAGTTTTAGTTGTAACGCCCGAATTTCTAAGGTTCGGAGTGTTAATAAAATTCATAAACATTAAATATTGCGGAAAAGCTACTTTAATAATAAAATAAAAAAAAATTCCAATTGCGAAACAATTGGTTAATTCGTACTCATTAAAGGAAAATAAATTGACGAATGTAAATAATACTTGAGGTTTTGATGCTAATCGTCTTATTAACTAAACATTATAAATAAACTAATTTTTATTTTGGTGACCATTAGCTTGACAGCTTCACCGACCTGCCATGCATCCATCACATTAATCATTACTTGAAAAATTGTTAAAATGAGGGATGAGTATAAATGATTATACTCAGTGAGATACTTGCTATTTCCACAATCAATCCAAATATTATACTTAAGCATGGAATTAACTTACTAAACTGAACTGAGAATTATCACACAATGACAATGATAATTCATGCAAGCTCTGCAAATAAACTAAAACTCAAAGGTTTAACTGAACCCAAAAGTTTAACTGAAATCCGAAGATTTAAATGAATTGATTCATGATTTCTCCCGAAGGAACACTGAAATTAAGTAATCAATTTATATACGAATTACAATAATTAGAAAGTCGTAGAAATCAACAATAGCACATAGTATCTCACCTTAGTTCTTAAAGTGTTAGTGCTTCTGAAAAATGAATAATCGAGGCTTGGTTTGGTATTGTTGTGCTTTTAAAAAGAATCAACCTGGCATCTTTGCAGAAAGAATCAATCTGTGGGAAGAATCAAACAAGTGTTTGGTAAACTCTTGTTGTTTCAAAATTGTCAGTATGTTTCAAAAGCGAAGATTTGAGCGTTTGGTAAACAAAAGTGATTTATTGTCAGAATGATGTTAAATTACTAAAAGGACATCGATTATAATAATATTATTTTGTATTATTATTATTATCACGAGTGGTAAAATTCATTTTGTTTCCTAGTCAAATATTTTTAACAAGACAATGCATTCATTATTATTCTTTTAAAATAAAAATAATAAAAACCTAATAAATGTCAAATTTTATAAAAATTACAAAATAAAAATATAGTCATATAGTGTAAAATTAATTAAATTTATATTATTTTTATTATCCAACTTGCATCAATTCAATTTCTCAAATGGTTATTAAAGGAATTAGTTTAATTAATTAGGGGTAAAATGGGTATTTTAATAATATATAAATGAAAAAGCTAAAAGCGAGAATCGAAAAATCGCCTTTTTTTTGCTTCTCAAAAGTCACAAGCCGGTGAGTCGATTATTTTATAATCACTTTTAAAAAATTTTGCAACGCTTAAATCAACTTCGATTGTCGAGAATCGAAGTTGGGCTCCAAAATCAATCACAAACGGGGCCTAAAAGTAAAGCTTGAAGAAAAAGGGTGCCACAAAATCTACCCTCTGTTTTCTTAATACTGACATGACATAGGGGTTAATCAATTTTATATAGGTTAAGCATTATAAATTGTTTTTAAAAATACAATTCTAGTAGTAAAGATTAATTAGGATTATTGGTATTTGAGAGAGAGAGAGAACAATTTGGAAATTCAAGTGTCATAATATGCCGAAAATGTATTATCTCAAAAGAGTCCATTTTAAAATTATTTTGCCATAGAAATTTTTAATCGATTTTATCTTGAGTTTAGTTTATCCAAAAATATTTTTTCTTGAGCCGATAATCATGATTAAATACGAGCTATCCAACGAGCCCAATATTGATATACTAAAACTCAGTATTTTACTAATTAATTATTTAGCCCAAATAAATTAATCGATTCTAAAACTTATTTTTACTTAGGTCCTTTGATAATAATAAAAAAAATTCAGGATTCTACATTAGTCATATCAATCTTGAGGATAACATTACTCCATCACACTTTCGTATCAACTGTACGTAATAACTCCTGTGCAAGTAGGACATTATCTCCAATGAGCCATTCCGAGATGAATCCGCTCTGAGTAGCTGAGTTGAGCTGAGATAGTAAAGTGCTCGATCATGAGTTCATTAGCTTCGTAATCAACTTATTAAACACCGTACATAAGCCGATAGGGACGAAACTCGACCACTACATGCTTTGTCTCACTTTGGAAGCAAGACAATAGTAAGTAATCGCAAAGCCCTAGGTAGGTGCCCTCTAGCAAAGAAGTCCAATCTTGCTTGAAACACATCCTCTGATACTATGTCCCAACAGACTAGAAAAAGTGAGATGAAAACCCATCTGGCCTAGCACTGTTTGGATCAATACTGGAAATAGTCTCTCGCACCTCAGTCAAAGTAGGAGTTCGATTAACCTGCAAATTGTCCTTATCGGACACCAATCTAGGTATAATACTTGGTCGAATAGGGTCGACCGGCTGAGGAGGAGCCGACAAAAGCTCTTGGAAGAAAGATACCTTCAAGGTTTGAATAGTCTCGAAGACTCAAACACCTCGCCTCAAGCTAAGGTAATAGGCCGGATCTGGATCGAATATGTTGTCCCTGAACTATAGAATGGATGTATCGGGTGTTATGATAACCCTCACAAGTCCAACGTGCCCCATACCTTTTGTTTCCAAAAGGCATCCTCAATAGATAAAGTTCGATTCAGAACTGCCTGAGCCTGGTGCAAAGTATCACGATGGGAAGAAGAAGGATCTCTGTCATGGTCTAACTCTGCCTCGTCTACCCTACACTCTGCATCCCAAATTCTCTGAAAAATATCACTAAATACATTTTGATTCCACCAACGAAGGCCCTGTTTAAGCCTAAAAATCTTCTCCCAGAGAGCGGCCATTCCCGTAAGATGGGTAGAAAATGACCACTTCGAGATACAAAGCCCAAAACATCGCGATGGCTAGACCAAACATTGAGGAATCGAAAAGAACGATGCCCTCAATCATCGCCGAAGACCACCGAATCGAAAGAGATGAGTGATCGGTGCTTACCGAAAACTGAGAACAAAAAGAAGCAACCATTGAGTTAATCAAAACTCTGTCCAGACGCTTCCAAACCCTCCCATTTGTCCACGTGTACTGACTTCCAGAATACCCTACATCCGTCAAACCACAATCCATCATTATATCTACAAAGTTTGAAATGTCTCTATCACGAGTATTCATACCTGTACGTTCACCATTGTGAGCTATCACATTAAAGTCTCCCCCAACTAGCCACAGCCCGTCTACAGAAAGAGATATTTGGTGAAGACCCGTCCATAAATCTCTACGTCCAACCAGCGTGCAAGAAGTATATACTGGAGTAATAAACAAAGGTCTGGCTAATCTAGGATCCTTAACTTTAATGTCAAAGAATTGAGGATGATCAACAATCGAAGTAACAATAGTCCCCAAATTCTAAAAATACCATATCTTATCCGACTCATTCTGTAAGCCCATATCAAAAGAGAGAAATCGTCTCATAATGTCAAAGTTCTTCCTTAAGACAAACAGCTCCAACACCACTAAAAAATACATCTGATGGAGTCGAACTAATTTATTTAGTCGTCTACGAGTGGCAATATTGCGCACACCTATCACATTCCAGATGATAACACTCATAAAAAAGACTGGATACTTGACGAAGCACTTGTCTGACTACGAGTCGCACGTTTGATTGGGTGCGGAACTTTTGGATTTTTCTTCATATGAACTGTAGTAAAACCATCAGCCTCTTGCCTCTCATGTAAATCAACTAAGTAATCAGAAGAATTCCTACAAAAAAGCCTCGGGAGATGAACTTCTAGCTGAATAGAACTAGCAGTATGGGAAGGAATTGAAGACTCTACATTCTCATTACTACTGAAGGGTGGGTCCCACATGAACCATTGGAAGTGGTATAGCAACAACTGAAGAAGAACCACCAACTAGGACCCACTGTATACGAACCTCAACAACAACCTCCTTCTCCTTACCCTTTCCAAATTTCGATCGATAGGAATTGGAGCATCAACATGCTTAGTAGTCGGAACAACAATAGTCTTAGAAGCTGGAGCAACATCAGACTTAGGAGTCGGAGTAGGAAAAGGCTTAGAAGCCCGGGCAACAATAGTATCCACTGGTGGAGCCCCCCACCCTACAATGATCAATAATATGGCCCATATGACGGCATTTAGCAACCTCTCATAAACAATAGGTTGCCAAAAACTACGGGATGCACCCCTATCAATCCAAATCCTGTTTGGGAGCTTATGCTACAAATTCACCTCAATAGAAACCCTGGCTTTACTAGGCCTCAACAAATCAGCAGTCGCCTCATCAATCTTCAATGGCACTCCCACAATTTTAGATAAAGCAAATAAAAATTTCTTTGCACGTAGATGAACATGCAATAAAGGAAAAGATATCCATACAGGGACAATGGGGGTTTCAGCATCAAGGTGGAAATCACAAGTCCAATTAAGTATACGCATGGGACAACCCATAATAAACCAAGGTGGTTTAAAAAATAAACGAATGTAATCATCATCATGCGTTAAACGTATAAGTATGTGCTTGTAATCTATAAGTCCAAGTTTAAAATCATCAGAAAATCTGAACTTCTTAAACATACGTACCTTTACTATTTTGGGTTGCGATGTGAAAACTTGCCAATAAGTGTGAACTTGAATGGCTCAGCAAGAGAGGCCTCTTCATCAGATGAAATAACCAAAACTGGCTCACCATGATGTAAATATGGCTTCTTAGCCACAAACTGGTGACAAATAAAGTGAGGAGAGGACTCAAGGGCGAGTAAATGATTTTCTCATACTCACGCTCATTTGAAGACATAGTCTGTCAATCGGTAAATAACTGCAAAGATAAGTCAATTTGTCGAATTTAGTGTAGATTGAGCTTCCTGAGAGGAAAAACATGTGGGCTCGGAGCAATGGAGATGAAAAATTAGACAAACGGAGAGGGACGGAAAAAACAACTAGAGGTGGTTGGACAACCGGTTGCGTGGTCGGATGATCGGTTGCTAGCAGTCGACCGGTTCTTTGCGGTGGTCCTAAGCTTCGAAGTGAACCGAGTTCATGGCGGTCGACCGGTTGCTGGCGGGTTTTGGTCATCCAACTGATGCAATTGTTGCTGTGTCGATACTGACTACGACCATGGATGGCCCGCGACGCCGACCCTTTATGCATGGTTGTGGTCGCCAAGGTCGGAGAAGGCAAGGAGGGTGGTCGTCGTCGTGGGTCCCTCCAAATTGGACGGCGGAACTATGATTTTGCCCTAGGTCCGCTGCAGCTTTGTTGGTTTTTGGCTCAATAGAGCTAATTTGGGTTGGTGTAAAGCCGTAGCAAGGGTATAGGGGATGGTCGGCGGAAATGGCCGACCACCTTGGAGACCGGAACGGGTGGTTTAGGGTTCGGGTTAAGGGCGTGTTTGGATGCAAGGGAAGAATCGTCCATGGCTGATTCTTAAGCTTCCTGTAAGTGTAACATAGATGTTAGGATCAGTTAAAATTAGTTGTAATTCACAAAATATATATATAAAAATACACAATCTGACTGTTAAATAGAGATATGAAACTACGTTTATTTAATTTAAACAAATGATACGATTTAAACTGTTATTGTAATAGAAAAATCAATTTATCTAAAAAAAAATTGTTTCTAATCTCACAATTGAGCAAGAGAACGCTTATGAAATAATAATGCAGTCAGGATGAGACTCTCAATGATTCATTTGTTAAGTAATTACCCAACTTCAATTAATTAATTATCAAGATACAATCAATTGTGTAAATAGTTAGCCAGGTTTCGGTTTCCCATGTTTTAAATTTTCTATGATACTTGGTAAAATGAATAAAATTATGAATTGACATTTTCAATTAAAAAATACACATATTCCAGAACAAGATAAATTCACTTCAATTATTAGTAATAACAAATCTGAATACTACATTAATTAATTTATCAATATAAGATTTAGAATATGTAAATATTACTAATTGTCTAAAAATAGAAAAACAATAAATTTGTAGAATATCATTATCGTAGTCTGCATGTTTACAATTTAGAAAATCAATTTTCAAATTATAATATACATATTAGTAGGTTACTTAATGAGCCGCGCCAAAAATTAATTAATTATCTGATACGCTATGACTATTAATAAGAGTCAGGGTCAATATTTCTCACAAGTGGGATATGAAAAAAAATTTGTTTTAATTATGGATAACTTTATATAGCATTGTCTAAATTACAAATCGTATGAAATTGAAAATGTTAATTTGTGGTAAGGATTGAGTATCAACCAATTTGACCACAAACGTGGTTTTCAAAGAGGCATTTGAAAATCAGTATTAGCTATATTGCTTTTTTTTTTTTTCAATATGAATGTGTAATCAAATGTTATATATATATATATATATATATATATATATATATTTTATTTGAATGTAATAAATAAACAATATCTTTCTTAAAATATTTTAAAATTACTATCATGAAAAACAAGTTTCATGCATCGCACGAGTGATATACTAATTTATTATCACAACTAAATAAGATTTTAACTTTATATTTTTTTTAAAATAATGTTCAATTCTCTTTATCCAAAAATGGAACCACTTTAATTATTTGTTATTAATTAATTCTTAATTTTAATCAGTTATTCTGATTACGGTATAAAAATACAAAATGCTAATCTAATTATTCTTTTATTCCTTTTGAAGACACGAAAACTAAAGAATTGACTAGAAGCTACTAGAAAAGACAAGCTTCTTTTTTGCTTGAATTTTTATTTTCATTTTGTCTTTAATTAATCTTAAATCTTTCTAGTCAAATTTGTCAAAATTTACACGGTTTGTGACCTTTGACCTATATATATTAAACTATATTATTACAATCCGTGTCGGATCATTTTAATTTCCTTATTCAGCATTTGACTAATAAATTCCTGTTTTTTATTGTTGTCATCGATTAGACGCACGTGATTAATAGATGAAATTCAGAAGGTGTGAGAATTTTCTAAAGAAATATATGCACAAAGGCTCTGGTGGTTTCTTTTTGTCTCTTTTTTTTCTTAAATTTTTTCTTGATCTTCTTCTTAATTTTTCAGAAACTCAATCAAATAAAAAATAAGAAATATTTATTCGAAAGACAAACTAAGTTGCACGTGGAAATAGAAACAAGAAGTGCAACACAACACGATAGAAAAGTTAGTTTTGAAAAAAAAAAAATAGAACCTGAAATGGAGTAGAATCATTATATTAAAAATTATAATCTATATCTATAATTTTGATATTTAATTTAAAAAAGAAATATATATAACCACTAGTTAATATTTGGTTCGAAAATTCGTACAAAACTCAAAAAAAAAAAAAAAATCTGAGCCTTTTAAATAAATTTTGAGAATGAAGGAAACTCAATGGAAACTTTTGAATACTTTTGACCATAATATATGAAAAAATGACTAGGATAACACTTATCAGAGGCGCTTTAATTTGCCGACTTCAATTAACAATAAGCTTAATTGAAAGATTAAATTTACAATTAACATTATTACAGGCTTAACAATTATTATTAAAAAATAAAGGTCAATTGACCTATTTTATTATACTAGTTTTAAGGCCGATGCGTTGCGTCGGAGTGTAATTCTGACAAAATCAGTATGTTGAGAATAGTTTATTGATACGATATAATATCAAATTTGATATTAATAAAATTTGACTTGATAGATAGCAAAAAATAATAATTTGAAGCTTGAAAGGAAAGAGAAAACAACTAAAACGAAATAAGATAGAAAGTGAGGCAAAGTTATGCATGTGTAGGGAATTAATAGGAAATGATTTAAAATGAAGAAAAATATTAACTAATATGTAAATATTAGTTAATAAAGTTAGAGATGATATATTATATTAATTTAAAATAAAATTTAAATGTTTATTATAATAGGTATTTGAGTATTAGATATTATATTAAGATTGAGATTGATGTATTAGATAATGTAAACAAAAAATTAAACGAAAATGAAATATATGCGTTGATGAAGTTGTTTGAGTATCTTGAAAATACAAAATCATGTTTGTTGGGTAACGTGATAAAAAGTGTGATAGAAAATATATTTATTCAACAATTTAGGTAACTCGATAAACCCCGAAAATTGGATTTTTGAGTTCTTGGAAGAATGAAGGAAATTTAAAACTTTGATTATGTTGTTTTTTTTTTTTTTTAAATTATGTAATACATCTAAAAATTTTTATTCTTATGTGGGCGGGTTATGAAAATAAATTGCAGTAAAATTTATTACAATAATGAGATTTTTTTTTACAATAAAAGCGTCAAATTAGATAATGAAAATAAATGTGTTTTTTTAATGAGTAATTATAATAAATATTTTTATGTAATTTATAATAATATTTA